>CAUZXS010004043.1:107500-167500 GCA_963585895.1 Sepioteuthis lessoniana | reverse complement strand
CAAGATTTTCTTTATAGAAAAACTTTTTCTTTTGCAAGGAAATTCTCACTAACATACATTTGTATAAAAAGAACTTTTCTTTACAGTTTAAACATTTTATCTATTTTCTCTTGGATGATAAATTTCCTTTTTCTTATTGTTGCAGTAAATTTGTTGTCAACTTTATTTCTGCTTTTGGAAGTGTTGTTCACACCCTCTTTCTGTTTCTCTCTTTGTTTGTTTTTTTACCTTTCTCAACTGATCAGCAGGCAAGCAACTGAATTTTACTCACTATCTCTATGATAAAGGTGGAACAAATCTTACAACTTTATTTTTAACACTGCAACACGATTTCATAGTCATCAACTATACTATACTTGTATAGACGCTATTTACTGAACCTTACATAGGCCAGAGAACATTATCATTGAACTATAAAAGACTGGTGCTATGTTACCTAGTCAGGCAAGCTCTCTAGGTGTTATGCAAGCTGGAGGTGACTGTAATTTTGTGGGGTGTTAGAGTTCTCAAGTACCACAAGAGTCTGTCTTGACTAGTGCAACGTATGTAGATCTTGTTGCAGACCATTTGCACATCTTTATATTTCCTATTGGTTATTATTTGTTCCAAAAAGATCACATGATATCACGTGTAGATTCCAGGAACATTTGGCTGACTTCCAGGTACTCTATTGATCTTTAGATTTGCCAGATTTGAGTTGCATTGAGCATGGATATGTTGGAGTCCTCAATAAATTCCTTGTATCCACATTTAATAAATACAAATCAGTTATGGACAGTACTGGATATATATACACATTCAACAACTCCAGTATTTTGTTGATGCAATTCCAACTCATGTTGCTATTTAAATGATAAGAGGTGTTACATGTTATTAGGTAGCAGTCTATAATTTGTTGGCATTTCAGTTTATTTTCTCTGTACATAAATATTTTAATAGATTTTCATTCAGTTTTATATACACATTCAACAACTCCAGTATTTTGTTGATGCAATTCCAACTCATGTTGCTATTTAAATGATAAGAGGTGTTACATGTTATTAGGTTGCAGTCTATAATTTGTTGGCATTTCAGTTTATTTTCTCTGTACATAAATATTTTAATAGATTTTCATTCAGTTTTATATACACATTCAACAACTCCAGTATTTTGTTGATGCAATTCCAACTCATGTTGCTATTTAAATGATAAGAGGTGTTACATGTTATTAGGTTGCAGTCTATAATTTGTTGGCATTTCAGTTTATTTTCTCTGTACATAAATATTTTAATAGATTTTCATTCAGTTTTATATACACATTCAACAACTCCAGTATTTTGTTGATGCAATTCCAACTCATGTTGCTATTTAAATGATAAGAGGTGTTACATGTTATTAGGTCGCAGTCTATAATTTGTTGGCATTTCAGTTTATTTTCTCTGTACATAAATATTTTAATAGATTTTCATTCAGTTTTAAGGAAAAGACTACCATGTTAATTTTGTCATATGTTATAGGTAATTTAGAAAGAAAAATTTGTGCGTTTTATCAAAGTTTTTTTGAAACAACTGATCATAAAGTAATTAACACAAGACAAATACACAAGACAAAAACAAACAACTGAATTTTTATATATGATAAGATTACTTTTAACAGTTAGAGATTTTCTATTAACATAGACATTTTTTTTCAGTTTCAAATCGAATGCTTAAAACTTTTGGAAAGAACACAGTTTCAGATTTGATGTTCAAGATTTTTAAGGTACAACTGATCATAAAATAATTGGCTTAATATTCAGTAAGCCCAAGACAAAAACAAACAACTGAATTTTTTATATATGATAAGATTACTTTTAACAGTTAAAGATTTTTTATTAATACAGACATTATTTTTTCAGTTTCAGATGTAATATCAAGTTGATGTATTGATTATATCAGAACTAAAACTATGCAAGGAAAAAAGAAACTTGAATGAGATCTAATGTGTGGGATCAATTTTTTTTTGTTTTGTTCATGAAAGGCAAAGCAAAATTCTCACATAAAAGAAAATAGACAGTTTGATATTCATTGAATAAAAAATGATTTGAATTTGTAAAAAAAAAAAATAAAAAATAAAAAATTGTAAAAAAAAAAGAACTCAATTAAAGCTTAGAATTATATCAATTTGGAATGTTTTTCAAGGAAAAACAGAAAATTAAGTAATAATATAAAATGTAATATAAGTATTATAATTGTTAGCAGTTTATACAAATGTTGTTTTTTTTAAATATATAACAATGTTGACTAGCATCATGGATTTGGGGGTTTGCATAGAGAGTGCTATAAAACAAGTAGTCGCATAAGGTTACCAATTTTTTTGTAAATTTTCAAATAATATATTTTTACTTTGCGTCTACAGTGGTAAAATAATGGTTGTTGTCACTTTTCATCATACAATGTGTGAAAGCACAAGTGATACCATGAGGGCAGGGTATCACGCGTGCTTTCACATGTTGTATGATGAAAATTTGAACATCAAGACTCTCTGGAAAGCAAGATGATTCTTTGGAGAGACAAAGTGACTCTTCAGAAAGTTGGAGTGACATCCTGGAAATATGAACAGTACAACAAAAGGAAAATGCCCTCAGGGTGTCTGTAGTGGGGAGGGAGAATATATCACCCATCATACTTGCTCTAATGGTAACGATTTGGATATGAACCTGGCTACAACATGTGATTGTGGCAGAGAATATATATATATATATATATATATAAGCACAATTTTCTCTTTTAAACAAGTTTAATTAAATAGTAAAGATACTTCATATCTGTCAATTATATTTTTGATCCATTCAGGTATTCTCTCACAGAATAAAAACTCCAAATTCTTGAAGCTATTAACATAAAGATTAACAAAGTTTAAGGGGTGTCCTCGTGGTCTAATGGTTAAAGCGATGGACTGCAGAATCATAGTAAGTGAGTTCGTACTCCAGTTGCACTATTATGTCCACTTTCGGGCAAATACCCTTGGGAAAGGTATGAATTCCTTTGTCCTCCCAGCTTTGGGTTAAATAGTACCACTACTGTTCTTCAAGGAGAATAGCTTTGGCATTAAATAACCTGCAAATGTTGATATGCCATTAAACAAAGAAACCAAACCAAAGTTTAAATAAGATCAACTTTGAATGTGGCAGCCACATTCTAAGGTGTCAATAGCTCTTTTCCAGACAATTCTTCTGCTTAAATGTTGTAAAATTCTTTTCTTATGCAAATTCCCCCTTTTACATTTCTTCTTTTTCCTTCTCTTTATGTAAATGTATATGACACATCACTGTGTTTATCATGTCATTTTTTGCTCCCTTAAAGATGGCTCCAGTTGGGACTGAAAGTACTTGGGAAAGTATTTTGTGTATTCCTTAATTCATTCCGTCCAGAATGACTCATACAGAGACATGAATGGATCACAGCCCAGTTGGCAAGGGCCATTGAATATGCTGACTGCATCATCTCAACTGACCCAATGAGTGTCCTGGATATGATCGTGAGACTCCAGTTCTGGAGCTTTAAGGAATGTAGAGTATCTCTTTATTGCCATTACTCCCAGGTCCATTCTGATCTGGTGAGATAGTACCTGCCAGGGCCTCATCTATGGGTTAAATAAAACTGTTTATTCCTTTACTAAACTTGAAACCATCTGTGTGCAAACAAATAAAATCTTGCTTGTTTAAAAGTTGTTCCTATTTACCAACCTCTCCGCTCGGGCAGGATATGACACAAGGTCAATTTTTAAGCGGAGTTTAACAGGTTTGAATTCAGAGTTTTCCTTCTCCTAGACTAGTTGCCTAACCAAGGCTGAAGAACCCAGTCTGTCCTACTATTTACCCATAGCTGGAGGGAGAATAATTGGATTCATACCTTTCCCAAGGGTATAAGTGCTATGTGAAATGCAATGAGTTTCGTCCAGGATTTGAACTTGTGTCGCCGAGTTCATTTCCTACGATGATAACAATTACACCATGGGCACCTCCTTGTTTAAAAGTTGTTGCCAACAAACTTTTTGATTTGTGACAGAATAACGGAAAGAATTGAAAGACATTTTTAATTTCCAATTTTCATGACAAAGTTATAATGATTAAATCAGATTTCTTAAAATTTAGTCTGGACAAAAAGATAAGACCACTTTATAAACATCCACTTTATAAACAACCATTTTATAAATAGTCACTTTATAAATAGTAAAGAAAAAGCAACCAACAACGATTTGATACTTATTCGAACCACTGTTTGCTTTAAAAACTTCAAAGACTTGGTTAGACATGCTTTTTATAAGTTTTATGAGAAAAATTTGTCGTATTGTAGCCCATTCGGTCAAGATAGCATTTTTGAAAATCTAATACTAAAGAAAACTACCAGCCTCCTTTAAAAGTTTTCAATGGGGTTTAAGTCAAGCGAGCAAGGTGGGTGTTCAAGAAAGCATTTGTTTTGGTCACTAAAGTACTTTTTGTGACAGATGCCTTATGAATGGCAGTGTTAGCTTCCTGAAAAATCCAATCATTTTCACAAAGGTGACCTCCCTGTGCATTCGAAAATGCGCTTGTCAACATTTTTGTATAATCCAATGCATTCTGGTGGCTGCTGACAAATTGCAACTTCATTGTTCCATCAAATGAAATGGCTCCCCACAACATAAGAGACCCTCCTCCCACTGTGTCTCAAATAATACTCTGGTGGGAAATTTTTGTTCGCCAGTATTTGTGGAATCCATTGGGGCCATCTAAATTGAACTTTTTTTCATGTGAAAAAGAACTTTTTTCCATTTTTCAACTCCCCATGTTTGGTATATGCAGCTATAGACTAACCAGCAATTCTTATATTGATCCAGAAGACAAGGTCTTTGCTGTCTTTTTTTGTGTTTTAGTCTGCTTTAGTGTGGACAAAATTTTTTTTCTTTTGGTGTTTTAGTCTGCTTTTGCTTAAAAAATTTTGTATTGTGCTTGGAGTTTATGGTGAATCAGTAGAAGATTTTATTTGTTTCAATGATGCAGCTGTATTCTTCTTAACTTTCTGAAAAATTTTTCTTTTAACAGTGGTTAAATAGTGGGGTTTTTGTTCCATAAGACTCTGGATTTTTTAAATTGTTGGTTATTACTGTTTTGCTATGTCCGATTTCCATTGCTATTATTCTATGGGATTTGCCTTGTTTTTTTAGCTCAGTAATTCTCCCTTTTTCAAATTCAGATAGTTTGGGTCCTTTAACTATTTGTAAATTAATCATTACTTTAAAAAATGGCAATAAGATCCCAAAACACCAAAAACACACAAAATCATGGCATTTAATATTTTTCATTGCTTTTTCTTTACTGCTTATAAAGTGGTCTTATCTTTTTGTCCAGGTTAAATTTTTTAGGAATCTGATTGAATTGTTATAATTTTGTCATGCAAAATGGATATTAAAAATTTCTTTTAATTCTGCCCATTTCTCTGTGTCACAAATTTTTTTTGTGAAAAAGTTTAAATTGTCATATTTTACAAATTTTATATAGTGGTCATATTTTTTGTCCAGCAGTGCGTTTGCATAAGTATATATATATTTTTTATAAAATTAAACAAAAAACAATTCAATTTTGTAGTTTCATTATCAAATACAGTTAGGTATTTGAATATAATGTAGACAGGTAAACCTGCTACATTATACTGAAATACGTAACTTTATTTTATCCATCTGAAGAAGGTCAATTTATAGACCTGAAATAAATTTATCATAGAACTACAAAATTGAATTTTTTTGGTTAATTTTATAAAAAATGTTTTCACTCTGCTCGTGAGTTTCGATGTATTTTTAATTTAAAAGTAATTATATATTTGATAGCTGTTGACATTGAGCACTCGACTAGATATTCCAGTTACCCTTGGATTATTACTTAGAAATCTAATCCTTAGACTATTTTCCTCAGATTATATATATATATTATATGATTTGGTATTAAATGATCTACAAGGGTTGATATGCCATAAAACTTAAAGCAACCACCTTGAACAGATCAAAGATAGAATAGGCAGACTCGAAGTGTCTGTCTTATTTAATCAAACATACATGTATATACATATGTGTGTGCATGTATGTGTTTGTGCATGTGTGTGTGTGTGTGTGTGTCTGCATACGTTTGCTTCTAATTTTCATACTGGCATATATATCTGAATCAGTACATGCACACACACACACACACACACACACACACACACACACACACACACACACACACACACACACACACACACACATATATGTACATATGTCGGAAGAAATGAGTTGAATCTGACAGAATGTATGTACATAATGTAAAACGGAAGAAAAATATATTTGATGTTTGTTTATTTCCCAACACTTGGTGACTTCAATATTTTTTTTAGATGCAAAAGTGTTTTATCAAAATTATTTTAGTATGAGAAATAATTATGATAGATAAAATTTTATTCAATTAGAAGTCATCATCAGGGCTTGTAGGTCTTGCTATTATTCCATAGCAAGACCTACAAGCCCTAATGAAAACTTCTAATTGAATCAAATATCATAATTATTTCTCATACTAAAATAATTTTGATAAGACACTTTTACATTTAAAAAAAAGATTGAAGTTGAAACATGTTGGGAAATAAACAAACCATCAAACATATTTTTCTTCCATTTTACCTTTTCTACATATATATATCATCATCATGTTGTGCCGCCAGCACATATATGCCTGACCCTCTCTTGCCACTTCACCCTATTGTTCATTGCTTCTGGCAGGTCCTTGGGGCTACATCCCTTATCCTCACATAGCTGCTGTATGTAGGTTCGTGCTGGTCGTCCTACTTTTGCTTGACCATATGAGGGGGTCCATTGGAGTACATCACTTATGAGCTCGTCCCTGCTTCCCCAACAGTGTCCTGCATGTCTGGTTTGTCTAACTTTGATAATTTTTGTGATGTACAGTTGGTGCTTTGTGGGATGTTGCCTCTAGGACTTGTTCAAAATTGCTCACAGCATTCTTGTGTAGTTGCCATCTAGCTTTTTCTCCAGCCATTTTGTTAGCATCCATGTAGTGCATCCATATAGCAGTATTGAGATGACCGCGGCTTGAAAAAAACTTCGTTTCATTTTATCGGTCAGGTCTGACTTCTATATGACTGATAGCTTATCAATAGCTGTCCATGCCTTCGTTAGCCTTGTGTCGATCTCTTTTTTGGTTGATGAGACACGGCTTCCTAGGTAGGTGAACTTGTCTACTAGTTTCAAAGAGCTACCGTCTAGTGTGTAAATGTCACCTGTTTGATTAAAGCACATGAATTCTGTTTTGCGTGCATTGACATGGAGGCCAATATATATATATATATATATATATGTGTGTGTGTGTGTGTGCATATATATCTCTCTCTATTTATATATTATATATATATATATATATTATATATATTATATATATACATATATATATATATATATCAAGTAAATAAGGACTGTGGATATCTAAAGAATGAATGCTCAATGCATGGCTATTCAATACAAAATATACCGGTAGAGAAAAATACATTTTTATTTAAAAAACCAGAAATTTAGAAATAGTTTTTCATTTGAAATACTATTTCTAAATTTCATGTTAAAAAAAACACACACACACACACGTGTGTGTGTGTGTGTGTGTGTGTGTGTGTGTGTGTGTGTGTGTGTGTGCATGTATCTTAGCAAAAATGGTACGTCCTATCAAGATTTTTATTGATTTATGCAAATGTTTTTCTTTGTTTTTTAATATCTAGCAATGTTATATAAAATTGTAATTAAAATGGTGTAACTTGAAGAATAAAACAATTTCAGTCTAATTTGAGTTCGAGAGGTCAATGTTCATAAAGAATATCAGTTTTTAATCTTCTAAATTGTCAACATAATGGAAAGATAGAAATGTTTATTAGAATCCTTTAGTCCTTCCTAAATTGAAGCGTCAATATCATCATCAACAGCTGTTAACTATAAAATGCTAATTAGAATCCTTCACCCCTCCTAAACAGAAATCTCAGTATAATCATGGACAGCTGTTACAATGTGAAACCAATACGTCCATGGGTCATCTAGTCCTTTTACTAAAACTGTCAATGACATTAAGAATTAGTAAAAAGCAAATGTGGTATCAAGTTAGTATAAGTATATTTAATTTTTTACATAAACTAAAATATTATCATCACATCTTGAATAATTGTGCAAACAATTGAATTGTTTGAAATTTTAGTAATCATTTTTGTTGATTATATAACCATTCAGTATACCTAATTTCTAAAGTTTTCAAAATATATATAAATTATATGAGGATCATTAAATAAGTTTTCAGACTTTTTTTGTATGGGCACTTTTATTGATAGTACACACATGAGACTTTAGTCCCCTTCGAAGTAATCTCCTCCGGCTGCAATGCACTCATTGTACCGTTCCAACAACTTCTCAAAGGCCCCATGGAAGTCCTCTTGCATGAGCGTGTCAATAGCGTTTATCACAGCCTCTTTCATCTCCTCAATTATCTCATAATGACAGCTACTGAGCTTAGGGAATAACCAAAAGTCACAGGGAGCAAGGTCTGGACTATAGGGACGCTGAGGAACTGTCTTGATGCCCATCTTGGTCAAATAGTCTGTGACAAGGATGGAGTTGTGGAGTGGTGCATTGTCCTGGTGGAAATGCCACTAACCCGATTTGAAGAGTACTGGCTTCTTCCAATGGAATCTCTTTCTGAACTCCCTTAAAACCTCAACATAGTAACTCTAACCCTAACCCTAACCGTTTGGCCAATCAACTCTGGTGTATTGACTTCCTTACTCCTCACACACCTCTCATCATCCCTTACAGACTCCCTGCCTTCCTTGAATCTCTTATGCCACTCAAAAACTGATGCTTGATTCATGCAAGATACTCCAAAAGCAGTCTGAAGCATTCCATACGTTCCTGTGGCATTTTTTCCAAGTTTAAAACAGAATTTTATTTCATATCGTTCTTCTAAATTGTCCTCATGTCCAGATTGCATTTTTGAAATTCACCAGCAGTGACAATCAGGCTTTAGTAGGGTGTATTCCAATTCCTGCTGTAGCTGTTAATTTGAACCTGAAATCATAAAAATTGGTCTGTCATCTCATAAGATGTATAGCAATAACATAGTGAATTTTCAAGAGTCTACAAAAATTTTAACTGCCTGTACAAAAAGAGTCTGGAAACTTATTGAATTTGCCATGTATTTATTTGAGTTGGTACTAGTCTCTTTTACTGTAATATAAATTAGGAGATTACTTATTGTAAGTAAATTAAGTGTGCAACCGTAGTTGAGGGTGACCGCAAGGCTCCCTTTTTGATAGCAACTACACCAAGGTGTAAAGGAGAGCGCTACTCCTTTCCCAGGATTGACACACTTTACCCTTGATCCATACCTTATGATGCTGAGAGTTAAGCAAGGAGGCATCAAGTACCATTTTTTGAGTCTTTGGTATGACTCAACCTGGGATTGAAGCCCGGTCTCCCAAGCCATTGGTGAACACTCTAACCATTATGCCAATGTCCGGTTGTATTTCACAGTGAAATCAGAAGTAATGTAAATTCTGGTTATTTGTTCATTTGTAAATATTGCTGATCATATTATCATAGCAGTAAAGAAGAAAGATAATGTAGTCAGAAAGGAAGGCAGGTGTACGTGGCACCTGCTGGCAGTATTCAGGTTGAAAAATACTGAAAAGAGTAACTGGCTGGTGGGTCCATATAGTGAATATCTAAATAAAGTAAGATTTTGAAATACAAAATATCAAAATAAAAATAGTTATAAAATAAAATGAAAAAATTCTGAATTCACACCAGCTCAGTTGCCAGGGGTTAGATCTCCCATCACCACCAACAACAACAAGTATTCTGGATATAACATTAAACTGTGGTGAGGCTTCAGTCCTGGTATTTTGGGGAATGTGGAGTACCTCTTCATTGGCATTACTACCAGTTCCACTTTGACCTGTAGTAGTAGTACCTATCTATGGGTGAAATAGAACTGTTTTCCATTCAACTAAAAAATGATTAATATTAAATTTGAATTATTAATATTAGATAGCAATACTTGAAACCATTGAACTGTATGCAAACAAATGAGATCATTCTCATTAAAAACATATTGCCAACAAATTATTCACTTAAAATCATATGTATAAATAGGATTTGGCATTAAATAATCTATAAGGGTTGATATCATATTAAACCAAAAAAACAAACCAAACTAAACCTAAATTCTAGCAAAACAAATCATTTTCAAATTTTTTTGTTTACTGTGGTAAGGCTTCAGTCTTGGTATTTTGGGGAATGTGGAATACCTCTTCATTAGCATAACTACCAGTTCCACTTTGACCTGCTGTAGTAGTACCTATCTATGAGTCAATCCTAAATCCTAAATTGTTCCTTTTTCACTGATGTTCCATTTACTTAATGAGAAAAAAATTAACTAAATTCTACATTCTAAATGCATCATCATAAGTCAGTTGATAAAGTAGAATTTGAAAAATGTATAAATATAGACAAATAGGATTTTAAGTTAATGCATGTTCTTCTCTTACTTTTTATTTATATATTCTAAGTTTCATATAATTTTTGTCTTAGGCCATTGGCCTAAAGAGTAGAGTGTTTGCCAATGGTCTGGGAGCCTGGGGTTCAATCCCAAAGACTCAAAAAATGGTATTCGATTCCGCCTTGCTTAACACTCAGCATTATAAGGTCAGGATTAAGGGTAAAGTGGAGCAATCCAGGGAATGGAGTTGCGCCCTCCCCTACACCTTGGTGTAGTAGCTATTGAAAAGGGAGCCTTCGGGCTACCCTCGACTAAAGTCAACTTACTATTTAGTACATATAATTATGTTTCATTCAATGTTGGATATGTGCCATATAATCAAGTATAAATATCTGTATGCACACAGATATATATTTGCCCAGTTGGCTGGGGCTATAGAATACATCAACTGCTTCTCTGCAGAGGAGTAAGACCCCCTCCTAACAAGTGTCCTAGATATGACACAAAACAATCCAATGGTTTCAGTGATGCTGGAGCTTTGGGGAATGCAGAACACCACTTCATTGCCATCACTCCCTGGTCCACTCTGGCCTGGAGTGGTAGCATCTGATAAGACCCTGTCTATGGGTTAAATAGAACTAAACTGCATACTCATGCTAAACTGAATTGAAATAGAACTGTTTTGACATTTAACTGTGTGTGGAAAAAAACTATACTTAAACTAAACTGAATTGTTTGAATTAGAACTGTTTGACTAAACTGAATAGCTTGAAATAGAAATATTTTGACAATTAAACTGTGTACTCATGCTAAACAGAATTGTTTGAAATAGAACTGATTATTTGTACAAAAATGGATTTGGCATTAAATAATCTACAAAGGTTGATATACCATTAAACAAAGAAACCAAACCAAACCTTATCTTTTCATCACAACTTCCTTTGGTCCAGTTAGCTGAGGTTGCAGAATACACTAGAACTAAATGGTGTACTTATGCTAAACTATTGTTTGAAATAGAACTGTTTATATGTATAAAAATGGATTTGGCATTAAATAACCTACAAAGGTTGATACACCATAAATCCCAAACAATCAACCAACCAACCAACCAGTATATCTCTGCAACCAATAGAAAATTATGCCTGTTCAAAATGAACAAAAATGACTATACTAGAATCAATAAATAAAGTTAAAATTAAAAAATTACAAAAAATACTGTTGTAAAGGGAAAAATGATACCTGAGATAAGTATAAGAAAAAGTATAAATAATAAAAACTGAAAATAACATATTAGAATGAAGATATAAACATAGTTATTATCATCTGTTCTCACATTTTTGATTGATGTGTCCTTGTAGCATAGTACTTATTACAATATCACAGTCCACCATATTAACATGGTGGACAGTGATATTGTAGTAGGGAGTTTGAATTCCGGTTCTGATGTATTCACTTTCAGACTAATACCCTTGGGAAAGGTATGGTCCTCCTTATCTCTCTAACTATAGGTTAATTAGTACCACTACTGTTCTTCTACAAGGATTGTTTTGGTGCTAAATAACCAACAAAGATTGATATACCATTAACAAAGAAACCAAACCAAACCTTATCTTTTCATCACAACTTCCTTTGGCCCTGTTGGCTGGGGTTGCAGAATACACTAACTACATCTTTGCAGAGGGGTAAGATTCCCCCAAGAAGTGTCCTAGATATGACACTAAACAATCTGATTGTGAGGCTTCAGTAATACTGGAACTTTGGGGAATGTGGAGTACCCTTTATTGCTATTGCTCCAAAGTCCACTCTGGCCCAGAGTGGTAGCACCTGATAGGGTCCTATCTATGGATCAAACACACCTAAATGGTGTACTTATGCTAAACTGTATTGTTTGAAATAGAACTGTTTATATGTATAAAAATGGATTTGGCATTAAATAACCTACAATGGTTGATATGCCATAAAACCAAACCAACCAACCAACCAACCAACCAACCAACCAACCAACCAACCAACCAACCAACCAAACAAACAAACAAACAAACAAACAAACAAACAAACACAACTTACTGATTGTCATTCTGCAACTATTAGTAAGCAACATCATCAATAATCATTTGAAATCCACGTCACAACAAAGGCTTTTATCAATTTTTTCCCTGATGTTCTCAATTGTACTAACCTCTGCTATTTCTTACTCACCCCAACCACAATCTAATTTATCTTCTGTGTGGTCTTTTTGGGGCACCATTCTATTAACCTTTTGTACCACGCTTTATCCTCTGTATTTGTCCAGTCTATTTCAATTTTTGTTGTTTTAATAACTTTTTTAATAGTAAGCATAGAAGATCAGAAATAAAGAATCAATCTCAAGTAAGTCTTAAACTCATACCACTTTTTAGTTGGAAAACCTATCTTAATGTGATTGCTACTTTACTGATTAAATCACAGAGCCTATTACCTGCATGTATTCAAAACACAATCCATATAACTATTCCTTATTTTTCTAGACTGCTTGATATATAGCCTGTTTTTTATTTACTAATAATCATAATATTGAAGTATTATTAAAAAAATTCTTTTATCAATTAAAACAATTAATTTTTTAATTAATATTTCTTTCATTTCAGTTACTTTTGATTACTACTCTCAATTTGTTAATAAGTTTGGTTTGGTTTGGTTTGGTTTGGTTTCTAATGGCATATCAACCTTTATGGGCTATTTAATACCAAAGCCATCCTTGTAGAATAATTATAATAATGGTATCATTTAATCATTAGCTAAGGGTGATAAGGGGGTTCATATCTTTTCCAAGAGTATTAATTCCAAGAGTATTAGTTCCAAGAGTATTAGTTAAAAAATTTACAAAATAGCACAACTGAGATTCAAACTCACTTACTATGATGTTGTAGTTCATCTTGTTACCCACTATGTCAAAGGGAAGAGATCAAAATTAAAAGATTTGATTAAAAAGCAAATGAAATTATGATGAAAGAAATACTTGTTGAAAAATGATTCATCAGAGACAAAGGTTCAAAAATTTCCCACAACAGTTTTTCCAAATATACACATTGTATTTTGCATCTCAAAAATGTCAAGCATGAATATTATGTCTATATGTACATACATATTCTAATGAAGTAAAAAGTTGATGAGATGTGTAAGTTAAATGTATCTCTTAGTCAACTAAGATTCAATAAATTTTGAAAACCACTCTTCTTAGAAATTCAAAAAATATTATGAATAATATTACTGTGGGTGTAAATAAAGATGGCAGAAAATCAGTCTGTTGGGAAAGATAAGAAATAGCTATATGGTTAGATTAGAATGACTGCAGTCTTTGTGACCTTGCTTATGAAGTAACTTGTGTTTTACCAGACTATCCACAGAAAACAGGATATGATTTTGAGCTTTGACGTATGTTTATTATTTACCTCTAATCTACATGTTTTTTCATTGCCATAGACTGGCTTTGATTGTTGAGATAAAAAAGCAAATTAAGATAAATGAAATGCTGCAAAAGAAATTGGTAATAATAAGGTATTTTATTTTAAATTCAAATTAAATTCTTCAAAAAAGAAGAAAACAAATGTATATCATATAATCTCAAGTTCAAAATATGAGTTATCTGACAAGAGATAATACCGCAGAATTCTTTATGCACACAAATTTTCACCATTAGTCTCATTATAAAAGATAAATCAATTTTGTTAGAAGACATTATCTGATTGAATAAAAAAACAAACAAGATATTCTATGTTTAATAACTGAATATATTTCAATCATACATCCTGGATGCATCAAGGTAGGTCTTCAGTGATGCACTACCTTCATTGCCGATTTCGGGTTATATGCATCATATCGGCTCCGACAGAAACCCCGGCATGACTCTGGAAGAGCCAAGCTGCCTCCTTGATCGCGTCATGCTATGCTCATGCCTCCACCAAATAATATTACTCATAAGTATTTAAACCAGCATAAAATCTGTTTGGTTTTTTATTGTTTGCTAAGACTGTAAGAGTTGTATGAATAGAAATGAGTGTGGGGTTTGTATCGATGACTTGAAGGTTTATCTTTAAAAATTTGTCATATTTGAGCACCAAAACTCACTACCACAAGGGGGTGTCCTCATGATGTAATGGTTAAAGCGATAGACTGCAGAATTGTAGTAAGCGAGTTCGTACTCCAGTCGCGCTATTATGTTCACTTTCGGGCAAATACCCTTGGGAAAGGTATGAACCCCCTTATCCTCCCAGCTATGGGTTAAATAGTACCACTACTGTTCTTCTAGGAGAACAGCTTTGGCATTAAATAGCCTACAAAGGTTGATATGCCATTAAACAAAGAAACCTAAGAAACCTCACCACCACAATTATTTGAATGTGAGGAACACAATTGACCCACTTGTAGCAGAGGAAATGTACTATGGTTTAATATTTCCTTGTGCTAAATAATGTAAAACAATTCACAATGAATAAACAACAGCATATCTATTGCCTAAGTAAACTTGATAGAATGAATACTTAAATGACAAGAAATACTAAAAGAACACATCACAGAGAAAAGTCCTATCATGCAGTTGAAGAGTTCTTTGGTATAAGCTGAGAGTCCTTAATAGAATAAAAGTTATTGTGTAAAGACTAACATCAAAGCATGGTACTGTGTGTGTGGTACAACACAAGGTTTTTTTAGGGCAGTAACTCTCTTAGGAGATGCTCACCCTTATGCTTGCTTCTTGTTATCAAGGCCAGAACAAAGAGAGAGTTTTGACTTTGCCTCTTAGTTTTATATACTTCTTTGGTCATGTCACCTAGTGGCCTTTAGAAGTACTATTTGGAAAGCAAGGGATGTAATCCCTACAGAAGCATTAAAGAGTAGAGCAGATTAAAATTAACTTTCTAGTTTAGCAATAATTCCAAGGTAATTTTGACTTTTCAGTCTCCTTTATATCAATACAAAAGTTTTAGAAAGATAAAAAAAGACCTTTTCTTTTTCATCCAGAACCTTAGTATTTAGAACCCCCCCCAAAAAAAACAACAGGAAATATCATGTCAATTTTTCCTGAGATATTTTCCCATGTAAAGAAAAGGAAGAGGAGGGGGGGTGAGAAAGTAGAGTAGGAAGGGAGGATTAAATAAATAAATAAAATGAAAGAAAAGAACTTCCTGTGTTCACTTCTGAAAAAAGAAGAAATGTAATTTGAGAGAGAGAGAGAGAGAGAGAGAGAGAGAGAGAGAGTATTACATTTTATTTTTTTTAGTGAAAATATTTTCTTCAAATCAGAATTTGACGGAGTTGTTATTAGCTCTACAAATGAAAATCTAAGATGGCTTCCCACTCCTGATATTAGCCCCTCTAAAGTTAAAAGGGTGTCTAAGGAACTGACATGTCCTCCAACAGTGACTTCAGAAAAAAAATTTAAAAGTAGGATGAACGTTTATTGAAACTTGGGGTTTATAACTCCTTCTCTTTACAACACTGAATATGTAATTTTTCTAAAAAAATGTAAAGTTGTATGTATGTTATTCACTCTGTTTTTTTTTTATCAACTATTTTTCTTCACTGGTTGTTTTCAGCATCTTATAAAATAAATATCTCCTTTAAGAGGCCTTCTTACTTATTCAATACCTCTATATTTTGCTGATTGTTGATAGTTCACCAAATAATAACAACTTTGGTAAATGATAGTCTTGCATCCTTGACAAATTACAAGCCAAGCATATCTATTCATGCTCATGAGTTTTGCAGTCCTCAATGTTGCTCCATTCTACACAGACAATATTATAAAAGTGATGATAATAGAAGCATTCAAGTAATTATAGATGATAACAGTAGATGATCTATAGTTTGGTGCAATACAGGAGGGTGTTCTGCATGTAGGGTACTATACAGGCAATATTATGAAAGTGATGATAATAGAAGCATTCAAGTAATTATAGATGATAACAGTAGATGATCTATAGTTTGGTGCAATACAGGAGGGTGTTCTGCATGTAGGGTACTACACAGGCAATATTATGAAAGTGATGATAATAGAAGCATTCAAGTAATTATAGATGATAACAGTAGATGGCCTATAGTTTGGTGCAATACAGGAGGGTGTTCTGCATGTAGGGTACTATACAGGCAATATTATGAAAGTGATGATAATAGAAGCATTCAAGTAATTATAGATGATAACAGTAGATGGCCTATAGTTTGGTGCAATACAGGAGGGTGTTCTGCATGTAGGGTACTACACAGGCAATATTATGAAAGTGATGATAATAGAAGCATTCAAGTAATTATAGATGATAACAGTAGATGACCTATAGTTTGGTGCAATACAGGAGGGTGTTCTGCATGTAGGGTACTATACAGGCAATATTATGAAAGTGATGATAATAGAAGCATTCAAGTAATTATAGATGATAACAGTAGATGGCCTATAGTTTGGTGCAATACAGGAGGGTGTTCTGCATGTAGGGTACTATACAGGCAATATTATGAAAGTGATGATAATAGAAGCATTCAAGTAATTATAGATGATAACAGTAGATGGCCTATAGTTTGGTGCAATACAGGAGGGTGTTCTGCATGTAGGGTACTACACAGGCAATATTATGAAAGTGATGATAATAGAAGCATTCAAGTAATTATAGATGATAACAGTAGATGGCCTATAGTTTGGTGCAATACAGGAGGGTGTTCTGCATGTAGGGTACTATACAGGCAATATTATGAAAGTGATGATAATAGAAGCATTCAAGTAATTATAGATGATAACAGTAGATGACCTATAGTTTGGTGCAATACAGGAGGGTGTTCTACATGTAGGGTACTAATGTTAATGAATAAAAAGACAATATTAACAATAGTGCTACAAAAATAAAGAAATTTATTTCTTTGTTGGGAGCTGAAATGTAGTAGGGTATACAGCGATTTGTGTATTAAGTCAAGACTGTAGAAACCTGTTCTGAGTCCAGCATGGATAAAGATCTTTATCCAACTTGAAGTAGTAACATGACACCGTTGTTTGAAGATCCACAAGCACAGCGCCACTGAGAAACAGTTAGTACATATCACTCCGGTTTGGTGGGAGTAAATGATCTGAATTATCTGGAATATTGTGTGTTTTTATAACATTAAGGTGGATCCGGCTCACACACATTGACTTTCAAAGATTCTTTGGGTGCGTATTTTAGAGACCTTCTATTGGTCCTAAAAAACATTTTTAATTGTTTATTTTTTAAACATCTGCGTGGGCATTAGTTGGATATATTTACGCCAATTTTGATCTGTTTTTTCCAGAAAATTCTTTTGACAAGGAAATTGCATCATTTCCTATATGGATAATTTTATATATTCTCTCTCATTTCTAGCTAGAAAGTGGGTGATACTCTTGCTGATATTCTGGCTGATAGAGGATTATAATTTTCTTTAACAGACGTCAAAATTAAAGACTTCTTCCTTTTGCAAAGCTGAATGCTATTCATTGCAGGGCAGACTGATATGACTGAATAAATCTTCACCATCACTAAATAATCATCATTACTCAATTTTCAATATCATTAAATCTTCATCATCACCAAATCTTCATCATCATGTAAACTTCTTCATCACCAAATCTTCATCATCATGGAAACTTCATCATCAACAAATCTCCACCATCACCAAATCTTCATTATCATAGAAACTTCATCATCACCAAATCTTCATCATCATGAAAACTTCATCATCACCAAATCTTCATCATCATGGAAACTTCATCATTCACCAAACCTTCATCACCATGGAAACTTCATCATCACCAAATCTTTATCATCACCAAATCTTCATCATCCTCAAATCTTCATCATCACTAAATCTTAATCATCATTGAAACTTCATCATCATTGAAACTTCATCATTCACCAAAACCTTCATCACCATGGAAACTTCATCATCACCAAATCTTCATCATCACCAAATCTTCATCATCATGGAAACTTCATCATCACCAAATCTTCATCATCATCGAAACTTCATCATTCACCAAACCTTCATCACCATGGAAACTTCATCATCACCAAATCTTCATCATCATGGAAACTTCATCATCACCAAATCTTCATCATCATGGAAACTTCATCATTTACCAAACCTTCATCACCATAGAAACTTCATCATCACCAAATCTTCATCATCACCAAATTTCCATCATCACCAAATCTTCATCATCACCAAATTTCCATCATCTTGGAAATTGCATCATCAACAAATCTCTATCATCATCAAATCTTCATCATCACCAAATCTTCATCATCATGGAAACTTCATCATAACCAAATCTTCCCCATCACCAAATCTCCATCACCAACAAATCTTCGTCATCACCAAATCTTCATCATCATGGAAACTTCATCATCACCAAATCTCCATCACCAACAAATCTTCGTCATCACCAAATCTTCATCATCATGGAAATTTCATCATCACCAAATCTCCATCATCATCAAATCTTCATCATCACCAAATCTTCATCATCATGGAAACTTCATCACCACCAAATCTTCATCACCAGGGAAACTTCATCATCACCAAATCTCCATCATTATAGAAACTTCATCATCACCAAATCTTCATCTTCATGGAAACTTCATCAGCACCAAATCTTCATCATCACCAAATCTTCATCACCATGGAAACTTCATCACCAAATCTTCCTCATCATCAAATCTTCATCATCACCAAATCTTCATCATCATGGAAACTTCATCATCACCAAATCTTCATCATCACGAAATCTCCGTCATCATCAAATCTTCATCATCACCAAATCTTCATCATCATGAAAACTTCATCATCAGCAAATCTTCCTCATCACCAAATCTTCATCATCACCAAATGTCCATCATCGTCAAATCTTCATCATCACCAAATCTCCATCATCATTAAATCTTCATCATCATGGAAACTTCATCATTCACCAAATCTTCATCATCATGGAAACTTCATCATCACCAAATCTTCCTCATCACCAAATGTCCATCATCCTCAAATCTTCATCATCACCAAATCTCCATCATCATCAAATCTTCATCAGCACCAAATCTTCATCATCCTCAAATCTTCATCATCACCAAATCTCCATCATCACCAAATCATCATCACTACATCTTACCAATCACCAAATTTTCATGGTCATCATATCTTCATCATCAACAAATTTCTATCATCACCAAATCTTCATCATCATGGAAACTTCTTCATCATCAAATCTTTATCATCACTAAATCTTATCCATCAGCAAATCTTCATCCCCAAATCTTCATCATCACTAAAGCTTCATAATCAGTAACTAAAAGCTTTCTGATCAGCCATTCAAAAGCTTGTGGATCTGAAGCTACCTTTGTTTTAAAATTGTCTATTGTGTCAAAATTAATTTGTATACTGTGTGCAATTACTTCTCAGTAACCTGTGTCTGTAACATAATAAATAAAATTGAAAACAATTCACATTGTATTGGATGAATTATTTTTCTTGTTCTAATTCTCATTCACAAATTTTTGTTTGTGTATTTTCCAATGTTTTTTACAGCTCAGTTAATTTGTCAATTCAAAAATAAATTTAATTGAAAATAAAATTAATTGAAATAAAATTAATTTAAAATAAAATTGAAAATAATTCACATTGTATTGAATGAATTATTTTTCTTGTCCTAATTCTCATTCACAAATTTTTGGCTGTTTATTTTTCAATGTTTTTTACAGCTCAGTTAATTGTGTCAATTTTCCACTGTAAGGTTCCATTAAAATGAAAATAATGTTTTTTAACTTTTATGAATTAATCATGTCACCATTGCTTTTTTTGTTGCATTTTTGTTTTTACTAATTTACCTATTTCTTCATTTACTAATTTATTTTTTTACAGAGATTTATTGAATTTGTTTTATTTCATATTGGGGCTTATTGATAGGGTCAACCAAACACATTGCATGTGTTGCTTACTTCGGGCATCTTATCCTTGCATGCTATACTGGATTTGAAAACAGCTAAATCTTGGAGAAAAAGGTTGAGGAGATACTTTCAAAAAAGACTGAGGAGTTCTATTTCAAACAATTCAGTTTAACATAATTCATTTGTTTGCACTCAATTTAAATGTCAAACAGTTCTATTTCACGCATAGATAAGACCCTATCAGGTGCTACCACACCTGGCCAGAGTGGACTTAGGAGTAATAGCAATGAAAGGGTACTCTGCATTCCCCAGAGCCTCGGTATTACTGTAGCCTCGCAAAAAGATTGTTTAATGTTATATCAGGACATTCATTGGGATGGGATCTTACCCTTTTACTTGAGGAGAAACTTTCAAAATAAGGGTTGGGGAAATATTTTTGAAATAAGGATTGATGAGGTACTTTCAAAATAAGTATTGAGGAGATACTTTGAAATAAGGGTTTAGAAATATTTTCAAAATAAGAGTTGGGGAAAACTTAAAGAAAATAGTTGGAGAAATATATTCAATATAAGGATTGAGGAGACATTTTCGAAAAAAGGGTTGCAGAAATACTTTGAAAGTAAGGATTGAGGAGACATTTTCAAAATAAGAATTAGGAAAATACATTCAATATAATAATGTAGGAGACACTTTCAAAAAAGGGTTGGGGAAATATTTTGATAATAATGGTTGGGAAATACTTTGAAAATGAAGGCCGAGGAAACACTTTTGAAATAAGGGTTGGAGGAATACTTTGAAAATAAGGATTAAAGAGACACTTTAAAATAAGGGTTGGTGATATACTTTCAAAATAATGATTAGGAAAATACATTCAAAATAAAGGTTGTGGAAATACTTTGAGAACAAAGGTTGTGGAAATTCTTTTAAAATATACCTTGAGGAGACTCTTTAAAATCTGATATAGGAAGGTCAATCAACTATAATACAATCCTTGGATAGTGGATTAATTTTTTTCCCTCTCTTTTTGATATACTTCTAAAAATGATTCCTGAAATTAATATGTTACAGAAGTAGACAATGGATTCAAATGCTTATAATGTTATTTCTAAATTATTTGTGACAGAGTTCTTCAGATTTGTATGGCTGTTCACTTTAATCAAGAATAAAATAGATATCAAGTCTTTCTTTTAAATGTTAAACCTAAACAAAAAGAAAAAAGAATAAAAGATTATTTGTAAAATTGATCCAAAATATTAGATGCTTGACAAGAATCTACAACAACATAGTTGGACAAAATATTTGATGCTTGACAAGAATCTACAACAACATAGTTGGACAAAATATTTGATGCTTGACAAGAATCTACAACAACATAGTTGGACAAAATATTTGATGCTTGACAAGAATCTACTACAACATAGTTCTATAAAATATTTGATGCTTGACAAGAATCTACTACAACATAGTTGTACAAATATTTGATGCTTGACAAGAATCTACTACAACATAGTTGTACAAAATATTTGATGCTTGACAAGAATCTACTACAACATAGTTGGACAAAATATTTGATGCTTGACAAGAATCTACTACAACAAAATTAATAGTTGTACGAAATATTTGATGCTTGACAAGAATCTACTACAACATAGTTGGACAAAATATTTGATGCTTGACAAGAATCTACTACAACATAGTTCTATAAAATATTTGATGCTTGACAAAAATCTAACACAACATATTTGTACAAAATATTTGAAGCTTGACAAGAATCTACTACAACATAGTTGGACAATATATTTGATGCTTGACAAGAATCTACTACAACATAGTTGGACAAAATATTTGAAGCTTGACGAGAATCTACTACAACATAGTTGTACAAAATATTTGAAGCTTGAGAAGAATCTACTACAACATAGTTGGACAAAATATTTGATGCTTGACAAGAATCTACTACAAATTAGTTGTACAAAATATTTGATGCTTGAGAAGAATCTACTACAACATAGTTGGACAAAATATTTGATGCTTGACAAGAATCTACTACAACATAGTTGTACAAAATATTTGATGCTTGACAAGAATCTACTACAACATAGTTGTACAAAATATTTGAAGCTTGAGAAGAATCTACTACAACATAGTTGGACAAAATATTTGATGCTTGACAAGAATCTACTACAAATTAGTTGTACAAAATATTTGATGCTTGACAAGAATCTACTACAACATAGGTCTATAAAATATTTGATGCTTGACAAGAATCTACTACAACATAGTTCTATAAAATATTTGATGCTTGACAAGAATCTACTACAACATAGTTGTACAAAATATTTGATGCTTGACAAGAATCTACTACAACATAGTTGTACAAAATATTTGAAGCTTGAGAAGAATCTACTACAACATAGTTGGACAAAATATTTGATGCTTGACAAGAATCTACTACAAATTAGTTGTACAAAATATTTGATGCTTGACAAGAATCTACTACAACATAGGTCTATAAAATATTTGATGCTTGACAAGAATCTACTACAACATAGTTCTATAAAATATTTGATGCTTGACAAGAATCTACTACAACATAGTTGTACAAAATATTTGATGCTTGACAAGAATCTACTACAACATAGTTGTACAAAATATTTGATGCTTGACAAGAATCTACTACAACATAGTTGGACAAAATATTTGATGCTTGACAAGAATCTACTACAACAAAATTCATAGTTGTACGAAATATTTGATGCTTGACAAGAATCTACTACAACATAGTTGGACAAAATATTTGAAGCTTGACGAGAATCTACTACAACATAGTTGTACAAAATATTTGATGCTTGACAAAAATCTACTACAACATAGTTGGACAAAATATTTGATGCTTGACAAGAATCTACTACAAATTAGTTGTACAAAATATTTGATGCTTGAGAAGAATCTACTACAACATAGTTGGACAAAATATTTGATGCTTGACAAGAATCTACTACAACATAGTTGTACAAAATATTTGATGCTTGACAAGAATCTACTACAACATAGTTGTACAAAATATTTGAAGCTTGAGAAGAATCTACTACAACATAGTTGGACAAAATATTTGATGCTTGACAAGAATCTACTACAAATTAGTTGTACAAAATATTTGATGCTTGACAAGAATCTACTACAACATAGGTCTATAAAATATTTGATGCTTGACAAGAATCTACTACAACATAGTTCTATAAAATATTTGAAGCTTGACAAGAATCTACTACAACATAGTTGTACAAAATATTTGATGCTTGACAAGAATCTACTACAACATAGTTGTACAAAATATTTGATGCTTGACAAGAATCTACTACAACATAGTTGGACAAAATATTTGATGCTTGACAAGAATCTACTACAACAAAATTCATAGTTGTACGAAATATTTGATGCTTGACAAGAATCTACTACAACATAGTTGGACAAAATATTTGATGCTTGACAAGAATCTACTACAACATAGTTCTATAAAATATTTGAAGCTTGACAAGAATCTACTACAACATAGTTCTATAAAATATTTGATGCTTGAAAAGAATCTACTACAACATAGTTCTATAAAATATTTGATGCTTGACAAGAATCTACTACAACATAGTTCTATAAAATATTTGATGCTTGACAAGAATCTACTACAACATAGTTGTACAAAATATTTGATGCTTGACAAGAATCTACTACAACATAGTTGTACAAAATATTTGATGCTTGACAAGAATCTACTACAACATAGTTGGACAAAATATTTGATGCTTGACAAGAATCTACTACAACAAAATTCATAGTTGTACGAAATATTTGATGCTTGACAAGAATCTACTACAACATAGTTGGACAAAATATTTGATGCTTGACAAGAATCTACTACAACATAGTTCTATAAAATATTTGAAGCTTGACAAGAATCTACTACAACATAGTTCTATAAAATATTTGATGCTTGAAAAGAATCTACTACAACATAGTTCTATAAAATATTTGATGCTTGACAAGAATCTACTACAACATAGTTGTACAAAATATTTGATGCTTGACAAGAATCTACTACAACATAGTTGTACAAAATATTTGAAGCTTGACGAGAATCTACTACAACATAGTTCTATAAAATATTTGATGCTTGACAAGAATCTACTACAACATAGTTGTACAAAATATTTGATGTATGACAAGAATCTACTACAACATAGTTCTATAAAATATTTGATGCTTGACAATAATCTAACACAACATATTTGTACAAAATATTTGATGCTTGACAAGAATCTACTACAACACAATTCTATAAAATATTTGATGCTTGACAAGAATCTAACACAACATAGTCGTACAAAATATGTGATGCTTGACAAGAATCTACTACAACATAGTTCTATAAAATATTTGATGCTTGACAATAATCTAACACAACATATTTGTACAAAATATTTGATGCTTGACAAGAATCTACTACAACATAGTTGGACAAAATATTTGATGCTTGACAAGAATCTACTACAACAAAATTCATAGTTGTACAAAATATTTGATGCTTGACAAGAATCTACAACAACATAGTTGGACAAAATATTTGATGCTTGACAAGAATCTACTACAACATAGTTCTATAAAATATTTTAAGCTTGACAAGAATCTACTACAACATAGTTCTATAAAATATTTGATGCTTGAAAAGAATCTACTACAACATAGTTCTATAAAATATTTGATGCTTGACAAGAATCTAATACAACATAATTCTATAAAATATTTGATGCTTGACAAGAATCTAAAACAACATAGTTGTACAAAATATTTGATGCTTGACAAGAATCTACTACAACATAGTTGGACAAAATATTTGATGCTTGACAAGAATCTACAACAACATAGTTGGACAAAATATTTGATGCTCGACAAGAATCTACTACAACATAGTTCTATAAATATTTGATGCTTGAGAAGAATCTACTACAACATAGTTCTATAAAATATTTGATGCTTGACAATAATCTACTACAACATAGTTCTATAAAATATTTGATATTTGACAATAATCTAATACAACATATTTGTACAAAATATTTTATGCTTGATAAGAATCTACTACAACATAGTTCTATAAAATATTTGATGCTTGACAATAATCTAATAGACCATATTTGTACAAAATATTTGATGCTTGACAAGAATCTACTACAACATAGTTGGACAAAATATTTGATGCTTGACAAGAATCTACAACAACATAGTTGGACAAAATATTTGATGCTTGACTAGAATCTACTACAACTTAGTTGGATAAAATATTTGATGCTTGAGAAGAATCTACTACAACAATTCTACAAAATATTTGATGCTTGACAAGAATCTACTACAACATAGTTGGAAAATATTTGAAGCTTGACAAGAATCTACTACAACAATTCTACAAAATATTTGAAGCTTGACAAGAATCTACTACAACATAGTTGGACAAAATATTTGATGCTTGACAAGAATCTACTACAATATAGTTCTACAAAATATTTGATGCTTGACAAGAATCTACCACAACATAATTCTACAAAATATTTGAAGCTTGACAAGAATCTACTACAACATAGTTGTACAAAATATTTGATGCTTGACAAGAATCTACTACGACATAGTTGGACAAAATATTTGATGCTTGACAAGAATCTACTACAACATAGTTGTACAAAATATTTGATGCTTGACAAGAATCTACTACAACATAGTTGTACAAAATATTTGATGCTTGACAAGAATCTACTACAACATAGTTCTATAAAATATTTGATGCTTGACAAAAATCTAACACAACATATTTGTACAAAATATTTGAAGCTTGACAAGAATCTACTACAACATAGTTGGACAAAATATTTGATGCTTGACAAGAATCTACTACAACATAGTTGGACAAAATATTTGAAGCTTGACGAGAATCTACTACAACATAGTTGTACAAAATATTTGATGCTTGACAAGAATCTACTACAACATAGTTGTACAAAATATTTGATGCTTGACAAGAATCTACTACAACATAGTTGGACAAAATATTTGAAGCTTGCGAAGAATCTACTACAACATAGTTGGACAAAATATTTGATGCTTGACAAGAATCTACTACAAATTAGTTGTACAAAATATTTGATGCTTGACAAGAATCTACTACAACATAGGTCTATAAAATATTTGATGCTTGACAAGAATCTACTACAACATAGTTCTATAAAATATTTGATTCTTGACAAGAATCTACTACAACATAGGTCTATGAAATATTTGAAGCTTGACAAGAATCTACTACAACATAGTTGTACAAAATATTTGATGCTTGACAAGAATCTACTACAACATAGTTCTATAAAATATTTGATGCTTGACAAGAATCTACTACAACATAGTTGTACAAAATATTTGATGCTTGACAAGAATCTACTACAACATAGTTGTACAAAATATTTGATGCTTGACAAGAATCTACTACAACATAGTTGTACAAAATATTTGAAGCTTGAGAAGAATCTACTACAACATAGTTGGACAAAATATTTGATGCTTGACAAGAATCTACTACAAATTAGTTGTACAAAATATTTGATGCTTGACAAGAATCTACTACAACATAGGTCTATAAAATATTTGATGCTTGACAAGAATCTACTACAACATAGTTCTATAAAATATTTGATGCTTGACAAGAATCTACTACAACATAGTTGTACAAAATATTTGATGCTTGACAAGAATCTACTACAACATAGTTGTACAAAATATTTGATGCTTGACAAGAATCTACTACAACATAGTTGGACAAAATATTTGATGCTTGACAAGAATCTACTACAACAAAATTCATAGTTGTACGAAATATTTGATGCTTGACAAGAATCTACTACAACATAGTTGGACAAAATATTTGATGCTTGACAAGAATCTACTACAACATAGTTCTATAAAATATTTGAAGCTTGACAAGAATCTACTACAACATAGTTCTATAAAATATTTGATGCTTGAAAAGAATCTACTACAACATAGTTCTATAAAATATTTGATGCTTGACAAGAATCTACTACAACATAGTTCTATAAAATATTTGATGCTTGACAAGAATCTACTACAACATAGTTGTACAAAATATTTGATGCTTGACAAGAATCTACTACAACATAGTTGTACAAAATATTTGATGCTTGACAAGAATCTACTACAACATAGTTGGACAAAATATTTGATGCTTGACAAGAATCTACTACAACAAAATTCATAGTTGTACGAAATATTTGATGCTTGACAAGAATCTACTACAACATAGTTGGACAAAATATTTGATGCTTGACAAGAATCTACTACAACATAGTTCTATAAAATATTTGAAGCTTGACAAGAATCTACTACAACATAGTTCTATAAAATATTTGATGCTTGAAAAGAATCTACTACAACATAGTTCTATAAAATATTTGATGCTTGACAAGAATCTACTACAACATAGTTGTACAAAATATTTGATGCTTGACAAGAATCTACTACAACATAGTTGTACAAAATATTTGAAGCTTGACGAGAATCTACTACAACATAGTTCTATAAAATATTTGATGCTTGACAAGAATCTACTACAACATAGTTGTACAAAATATTTGATGTATGACAAGAATCTACTACAACATAGTTCTATAAAATATTTGATGCTTGACAATAATCTAACACAACATATTTGTACAAAATATTTGATGCTTGACAAGAATCTACTACAACACAATTCTATAAAATATTTGATGCTTGACAAGAATCTAACACAACATAGTCGTACAAAATATGTGATGCTTGACAAGAATCTACTACAACATAGTTCTATAAAATATTTGATGCTTGACAATAATCTAACACAACATATTTGTACAAAATATTTGATGCTTGACAAGAATCTACTACAACATAGTTGGACAAAATATTTGATGCTTGACAAGAATCTACTACAACAAAATTCATAGTTGTACAAAATATTTGATGCTTGACAAGAATCTACAACAACATAGTTGGACAAAATATTTGATGCTTGACAAGAATCTACTACAACATAGTTCTATAAAATATTTTAAGCTTGACAAGAATCTACTACAACATAGTTCTATAAAATATTTGATGCTTGAAAAGAATCTACTACAACATAGTTCTATAAAATATTTGATGCTTGACAAGAATCTAATACAACATAATTCTATAAAATATTTGATGCTTGACAAGAATCTAAAACAACATAGTTGTACAAAATATTTGATGCTTGACAAGAATCTACTACAACATAGTTGGACAAAATATTTGATGCTTGACAAGAATCTACAACAACATAGTTGGACAAAATATTTGATGCTTGACAAGAATCTACTACAACATAGTTGGACAAAATATTTGATGCTCGACAAGAATCTACTACAACATAGTTCTATAAATATTTGATGCTTGAGAAGAATCTACTACAACATAGTTCTATAAAATATTTGATGCTTGACAATAATCTACTACAACATAGTTCTATAAAATATTTGATATTTGACAATAATCTAATACAACATATTTGTACAAAATATTTTATGCTTGATAAGAATCTACTACAACATAGTTCTATAAAATATTTGATGCTTGACAATAATCTAATAGACCATATTTGTACAAAATATTTGATGCTTGACAAGAATCTACTACAACATAGTTGGACAAAATATTTGATGCTTGACAAGAATCTACAACAACATAGTTGGACAAAATATTTGATGCTTGACTAGAATCTACTACAACTTAGTTGGATAAAATATTTGATGCTTGAGAAGAATCTACTACAACAATTCTACAAAATATTTGATGCTTGACAAGAATCTACTACAACATAGTTGGAAAATATTTGAAGCTTGACAAGAATCTACTACAACAATTCTACAAAATATTTGAAGCTTGACAAGAATCTACTACAACATAGTTGGACAAAATATTTGATGCTTGACAAGAATCTACTACAATATAGTTCTACAAAATATTTGATGCTTGACAAGAATCTACCACAACATAATTCTACAAAATATTTGAAGCTTGACAAGAATCTACTACAACATAGTTGTACAAAATATTTGATGCTTGACAAGAATCTACTACAACATAGTTGGACAAAATATTTGATGCTTGACAAGAATCTACTACAACATAGTTGTACAAAATATTTGATGCTTGACAAGAATCTACTACAACATAGTTGTACAAAATATTTGATGCTTGACAAGAATCTACTACAACATAGTTCTATAAAATATTTGATGCTTGACAAAAATCTAACACAACATATTTGTACAAAATATTTGAAGCTTGACAAGAATCTACTACAACATAGTTGGACAAAATATTTGATGCTTGACAAGAATCTACTACAACATAGTTGGACAAAATATTTGAAGCTTGACGAGAATCTACTACAACATAGTTGTACAAAATATTTGATGCTTGACAAGAATCTACTACAACATAGTTGTACAAAATATTTGATGCTTGACAAGAATCTACTACAACATAGTTGGACAAAATATTTGAAGCTTGCGAAGAATCTACTACAACATAGTTGGACAAAATATTTGATGCTTGACAAGAATCTACTACAAATTAGTTGTACAAAATATTTGATGCTTGACAAGAATCTACTACAACATAGGTCTATAAAATATTTGATGCTTGACAAGAATCTACTACAACATAGTTCTATAAAATATTTGATTCTTGACAAGAATCTACTACAACATAGGTCTATGAAATATTTGAAGCTTGACAAGAATCTACTACAACATAGTTGTACAAAATATTTGATGCTTGACAAGAATCTACTACAACATAGTTCTATAAAATATTTGATGCTTGACAAGAATCTACTACAACATAGTTGTACAAAATATTTGATGCTTGACAAGAATCTACTACAACATAGTTGTACAAAATATTTGATGCTTGACAAGAATCTACTACAACATAGTTGGACAAAATATTTGATGCTTGACAAGAATCTACTACAACAAAATTCATAGTTGTACGAAATACTTGATGCTTGACAAGAATCTACTACAACATAGTTGGACAAAATATTTGATGCTTGACAAGAATCTACTACAACATAGTTCTATAAAATATTTGATGCTTGACAAAAATCTAACACAACATATTTGTACAAAATATTTGAAGCTTGACAAGAATCTACTACAACATAGTTGGACAAAATATTTGATGCTTGACAAGAATCTACTACAACATAGTTGTACAAAATATTTGAAGCTTGACGAGAATCTACTACAACATAGTTGTACAAAATATTTGATGCTTGACAAGAATCTACTACAACATAGTTGTACAAAATATTTGATGCTTGACAAGAATCTACTACAACATAGTTGTACAAAATATGTGAAGCTTGACGAGAATCTACTACAATATAGTTGTACAAAATATTTGATGCTTGACAAGAATCTACTACAACATAGTTCTATAAAATATTTGATTCTTGACAAGAATCTACTACAACATAGTTGGACAAAATATTTGATGCTTGACAAGAATCTACTACAAATTAGTTGTACAAAATATTTGATGCTTGACAAGAATCTACTACAACATAGTTGTACAAAATATTTGATGCTTGAAAAGAATCTACTACAACATAGTTCTATAAAATATTTGATTCTTGACAAGAATCTACTACAACATAGGTCTATGAAATATTTGAAGCTTGACAAGAATCTACTACAACATAGTTGGACAAAATATTTGATGCTTGACAAGAATCTACTACAACATAGTTGTACAAAATATTTGATGCTTGACAAGAATCTACTACAACATAGTTGTACAAAATATTTGATGCTTGAAAAGAATCTACTACAAATTAGTTGTACAAAATATTTGATGCTTGAAAAGAATCTACTACAACATAGTTCTATAAAATATTTGATTCTTGACAAGAATCTACTACAACATAGTTGTACAAAATATTTAAAGCTTGACGAGAATCTACTACAACATAGTTGGACAAAATATTTGATGCTTGACAAGAATCAACTACAACAAAATTCATAATTGTACGAAATATTTGATGCTTGACAAGAATCTACTACAACATAGTTGTACAAAATATTTGATGCTTGACAAGAATCTACTACAACATAGTTGTACAAAATATTTGAAGCTTGACGAGAATCTACTACAACATAGTTGTACAAAATATTTGATGCTTGACAAGAATCTACTACAACATAGTTCTATAAAATATTTGATGCTTGACAATAATCTAACACAACATATTTGTACAAAATATTTGATGCTAGACAAGAATCTACTACAACACAATTCTATAAAATATTTGATGCTTGACAAGAATCTAACACAACATAGTCGTACAAAATATGTGATGCTTGACAAGAATCTACTACAACATAGTTCTATAAAATATTTGATGCTTGACAAGAATCTACTACAACATTGTTGGACAAAATATTTGATGCTTGACAAGAATCTACTACAACATAGTTCTATAAAATATTTGATGCTTGACAATAATCTAACACAACATATTTGTACAAAATATTTGATGCTTGACAAGAATCTACTACAACATAGTTGGACAAAATATTTGATGCTTGACAAGAATCTACTACAACAAAATTCATAGTTGTACAAAATATTTGATGCTTGACAAGAATCTACAACAACATAGTTGGAAAAAATATTTGATGCTTGACAAGAATCTACTACAACATAGTTCTATAAAATATTTTAAGCTTGACAAGAATCTACTACAACATAGTTCTATAAAATATTTGATTCTTGAAAAAAATCTACTACAACATAGTTCTATAAAATATTTGATGCTTGACAAGAATCTAATACAACATAATTCTATAAAATATTTGATGCTTGACAAGAATCTAAAACAACATAGTTGGACAAAATATTTGATGCTTGACAAGAATCTACTACAACATAGTTCTATAAAATATTTGATGCTTGACAATAATCTACTACAACATAGTTCTATAAAATATTTGATGCTTGACAATAATCTAATACAACATATTTGTACAAAATATTTTATGCTTGATAAGAATCTACTACAACATAGTTCTATAAAATATTTGATGCTTGACAATAATCTAATAGACCATATTTGTACAAAATATTTGATGCTTGACGAGAATCTACTACAACATAGTTGGACAAAATATTTGATGCTTGACAAGAATCTACAACAACATAGTTGGACAAAATATTTGATGCTTGACAAGAATCTACTACAACATAGTTGGAAAATATTTGAAGCTTGACAAGAATCTACTACAACATAGTTGTACAAAATATTTGATGCTTGACAAGAATCTACTACAACAATTCTACAAAATATTTGAAGCTTGACAAGAATCTACTACAACATAGTTGTACAAAATATTTGATGCTTGACAAGAATCTACTACAACAATTCTACAAAATATTTGAAGCTTGACAAGAATCTACTACAACATAGTTGTACAAAATATTTGATGCTTGACAAGAATCTACTACAACAATTCTACAAAATATTTGAAGCTTGACAAGAATCTACTACAACATAGTTGGACAAAATATTTGATGCTTGACAAGAATCTACTACAACATAGTTGGACAAAATATTTGATGCTTGACAAGAATCTACTACAACATAGTTCTATAAAATATTTGATGCTTGGCAATAATCTAACACAACATATTTGTACAAAATATGTGATGCTTGACAAGAATCTACCACAACATAGTTCTATAAAATATTTGATGCTTGACAATAATCTAACACAACATAGTTGTACAAAATATTTGATGCTTGACAAGAATCTACTACAACATAGTTCTACAAAATATTTGATGCTTGACAAGAATCTACTACAACATAATTCTACAAAATATTTGAAGCTTGACAAGAATCTACTACAACATAGTTGTACAAAATATTTGATGCTTGACAAGAATCTACTACAACATAGTTGGACAAAATATTTGATGCTTGACAAGAATCTACTACAACATAGTTCTATAAAATATTTGATGCTTGGCAATAATCTAACACAACATATTTGTACAAAATATGTGATGCTTGACAAGAATCTACCACAACATAGTTCTATAAAATATTTGATGCTTGACAATAATCTAACACAACATAGTTGTACAAAATATTTGATGCTTGACAAGAATCTACTACAACATATTTGTACAAAATATTTGATGCTTGACAAGAATCTACTACAACATAGTTGTACAAAATATTTGATGCTTGACAAGAATCTACTACAACATAGTTGGACAAAATATTTGATGCTTGACAAGAATCTACTACAACATAGTTGGACAATATATTTGATGCTTGACAAGAATCTACTACAACATAGTTGGACAAAATATTTGAAGCTTGACAAGAATCTACTACAACATAGTTGTACAAAATATTTGAAGCTTGAGAAGAATCTACTACAACATAGTTGTACAAAATATTTGATGCTTGACAAAAATCTACTACAACATAGTTGGACAAAATATTTGAAGCTTGAGAAGAATCTACTACAACATAGTTGGACAAAATATTTGAAGCTTGAGAAGAATCTACTACAAATTAGTTGTACAAAATATTTGATGCTTGACAAGAATCTACTACAACATAGTTGTACAAAATATTTGAAGCTTGACAAGAATCTACTACAACATAGTTGGACAAAATATTTGATGCTTGACAAGAATCTACTACAACATAGTTCTATAAAATATTTGATGCTTGACAAGAATCTACTACAACATAGTTGTACAAAATATTTGATGCTTGACAAGAATCTACTACAACATAGTTGTACAAAATATTTGAAGCTTGAGAAGAATCTACTACAACATAGTTGGACAAAATATTTGATGCTTGACAAGAATCTACTACAACATAGTTGTACAAAATATTTGAAGCTTGACAAGAATCTACTACAACATAGTTGTACAAAATATTTGATGCTTGACAAGAATCTACTACAACATAGGTCTATGAAATATTTGAAGCTTGACAAGAATCTACTACAACATAGTTGGACAAAATATTTGATGCTTGACAAGAATCTACTACAACATAGTTCTATAAAATATTTGATGCTTGACAAGAATCTACTACAACATAGTTGTACAAAATATTTGATGCTTGACAAGAATCTACTACAACATAGTTGGACAAAATATTTGAAGCTTGAGAAGAATCTACTACAACATAGTTGGACAAAATATTTGATGCTTGACAAGAATCTACTACAACATAGTTGGACAAAATATTTGAAGCTTGAGAAGAATCTACTACAACATAGTTGGACAAAATATTTGAAGCTTGAGAAGAATCTACTACAACATAGTTGGACAATATATTTGATGCTTGACAAGAATCTACTACAACATAGTTGGACAAAATATTTGAAGCTTGAGAAGAATCTACTACAACATAGTTGGACAAAATATTTGAAGCTTGAGAAGAATCTACTACAACATAGTTGGACAAAATATTTGATGCTTGACAAGAATCTACTACAAATTAGTTGTACAAAATATTTGATGCTTGACAAGAATCTACTACAACATAGGTCTATGAAATATTTGAAGCTTGACAAGAATCTACTACAACATAGTTGGACAAAATATTTGATGCTTGACAAGAATCTACTACAACATAGTTCTATAAAATATTTGATGCTTGACAAGAATCTACTACAACATAGTTGTACAAAATATTTGATGCTTGACAAGAATCTACTACAACATAGTTGTACAAAATATTTGATGCTTGACAAGAATCTACTACAACATAGTTGTACAAAATATTTGATGCTTGACAAGAATCTACTACAACATAGTTGGACAAAATATTTGAAGCTTGACGAGAATCTACTACAACATAGTTGTACAAAATATTTGATGCTTGACAAGAATCTACTACAACATAGTTGTACAAAATATTTGATGCTTGACAAGAATCTACTACAAATTAGTTGTACAAAATATTTGATGCTTGAAAAGAATCTACTACAACATAGTTCTATAAAATATTTGATTCTTGACAAGAATCTACTACAACATAGTTGTACAAAATATTTAAAGCTTGACGAGAATCTACTACAACATAGTTGTACAAAATATTTGATGCTTGACAAGAATCTACTACAACATAGTTGTACAAAATATTTGATGCTTGACAAGAATCTACTACAACATAGTTGGACAAAATATTTGATGCTTGACAAGAATCAACTACAACAAAATTCATAGTTGTACGAAATATTTGATGCTTGACAAGAATCTACTACAACATAGTTGGACAAAATATTTGATGCTTGACAAGAATCTACTACAACATAGTTCTATAAAATATTTGAAGCTTGACAAGAATCTACTACAACATAGTTCTATAAAATATTTGAAGCTTGACGAGAATCTACTACAACATAGTTGTACAAAATATTTGATGCTTGACAAGAATCTAACACAACATAGTCGTACAAAATATTTGATGCTTGACAAGAATCTACTACAACATAGTTCTATAAAATATTTGATGCTTGACAAGAATCTACTACAACATAGTTGGACAAAATATTTGATGCTTGACAAGAATCTACTACAACATAGTTCTATAAAATATTTGATGCTTGACAATAATCTAACACAACATATTTGTACAAAATATTTGATGCTTGACAAGAATCTACTACAACATAGTTGGACAAAATATTTGATGCTTGACAAGAATCTACTACAACAAAATTCATAGTTGTACAAAATATTTGATGCTTGACAAGAATCTACAACAACATAGTTGGAAAAAATATTTGATGCTTGACAAGAATCTACTACAACATAGTTCTATAAAATATTTGAAGCTTGACAAGAATCTACTACAACATAGTTCTATAAAATATTTGATGCTTGAAAAGAATCTACTACAACATAGTTCTATAAAATATTTGATGCTTGACAAGAATCTACTACAACATAGTTGTACAAAATATTTGAAGCTTGACGAGAATCTACTACAACATAGTTGTAGAAAATATTTGATGCTTGACAAGAATCTACTACAACATAGTTCTATAAAATATTTGATGCTTGACAATAATCTAACACAACATATTTGTACAAAATATTTGATGCTTGACAAGAATCTACAACAACATAGTTGGACAAAATATTTGATGCTTGACAAGAATCTACTACAACATAGTTCTATAAAATATTTGATGCTTGACAATAATCTAACACAACATATTTTTACAAAATATTTGATGCTTGACAAGAATCTACTACAACATAGTTGGACAAAATATTTGATGCTTGACAAGAATCTACTACAACATAGTTGGACAAAATATTTGATGCTTGACAAGAATCTACTACAACATAGTTCTATAAAATATTTTAAGCTTGACAAGAATCTACTACAACATAGTTCTATAAAATATTTGATGCTTGACAAGAATCTAATACAACATAATTCTATAAAATATTTGATGCTTGACAAGAATCTAAAACAACATAGTTGGACAAAATATTTGATGCTTGACAAGAATCTACTACAACATAGTTCTATAAAATATTTGATGCTTGACAATAATCTACTACAACATATTTGTACAAAATATTTTATGCTTGATAAGAATCTACTACAACATAGTTCTATAAAATATTTGATGCTTGACAATAATCTACTACAACATATTTGTACAAAATATTTTATGCTTGATAAGAATCTACTACAACATAGTTCTATAAAATATTTGATGCTTGACAATAATCTAATAGACCATATTTGTACAAAATATTTGATGCTTGACAAGAATCTACTACAACATAGTTGGACAAAATATTTGATGCTTGACAAGAATCTACAACAACATAGTTGGACAAAATATTTGATGCTTGACAAGAATCTACTACAACTTAGTTGGATAAAATATTTGATGCTTGAGAAGAATCTACTACAACATAGTTGGAAAATATTTGAAGCTTGACAAGAATCTACTACAACATAGTTGTACAAAATATTTGATGCTTGACAAGAATCTACTACAACAATTCTACAAAATATTTGAAGCTTGACAAGAATCTACTACAACATAGTTGGACAAAATATTTGATGCTTGACAAGAATCTACTACAACATAGTTGTACAAAATATTTGATGCTTGATAAGAATCTACTACAACATAGTTGGACAAAATATTTGATGCTTGACAAGAATCTACTACAACATAGTTGTACAAAATATTTGATGCTTGACAAGAATCTACTACAACAATTCTACAAAATATTTGAAGCTTGACAAGAATCTACTACAACATAGTTGGACAAAATATTTGATGCTTGACAAGAATCTACTACAACATAGTTGTACAAAATATTTGATGCTTGATAAGAATCTACTACAACATAGTTCTACAAAATATTTGATGCTTGACAAGAATCTACTACAACATAATTCTACAAAATATTTGAAGCTTGACAAGAATCTACTACAACATAGTTGGACAAAATATTTGATGCTTGACAAGAATCTACTACAACATAGTTGTACAAAATATTTGATGCTTGATAAGAATCTACTACAACATAGTTGGACAAAATATTTGATGCTTGACAAGAATCTACTACAACATAGTTCTATAAAATATTTGATGCTTGACAATAATCTAACACAACATATTTGTACAAAATATGTGATGCTTGACAAGAATCTACTACAACATATTTGTACAAAATATTTGAAGCTTGACAAGAATCTACTACAACATAGTTGGACAAAATATTTGATGTTTGACAAGAATCTACTACAACATAGTTGGACAAAATATTTGAAGCTTGACGAGAATCTACTACAACATAGTTGTACAAAATATTTGATGCTTGACAAGAATCTACTACAACATAGTTCTATAAAATATTTGATGCTTGACAATAATCTAACACAACATATTTTTACAAAATATTTGATGCTTGACAAGAATCTACTACAACATAGTTGGACAAAATATTTGATGCTTGACAAGAATCTACTACAACATAGTTGGACAAAATATTTGATGCTTGACAAGAATCTACTACAACATAGTTCTATAAAATATTTTAAGCTTGACAAGAATCTACTACAACATAGTTCTATAAAATATTTGATGCTTGACAAGAATCTAATACAACATAATTCTATAAAATATTTGATGCTTGACAAGAATCTAAAACAACATAGTTGGACAAAATATTTGATGCTTGACAAGAATCTACTACAACATAGTTCTATAAAATATTTGATGCTTGACAATAATCTACTACAACATATTTGTACAAAATATTTTATGCTTGATAAGAATCTACTACAACATAGTTCTATAAAATATTTGATGCTTGACAATAATCTACTACAACATATTTGTACAAAATATTTTATGCTTGATAAGAATCTACTACAACATAGTTCTATAAAATATTTGATGCTTGACAATAATCTAATAGACCATATTTGTACAAAATATTTGATGCTTGACAAGAATCTACTACAACATAGTTGGACAAAATATTTGATGCTTGACAAGAATCTACAACAACATAGTTGGACAAAATATTTGATGCTTGACAAGAATCTACTACAACTTAGTTGGATAAAATATTTGATGCTTGAGAAGAATCTACTACAACATAGTTGGAAAATATTTGAAGCTTGACAAGAATCTACTACAACATAGTTGTACAAAATATTTGATGCTTGACAAGAATCTACTACAACAATTCTACAAAATATTTGAAGCTTGACAAGAATCTACTACAACATAGTTGGACAAAATATTTGATGCTTGACAAGAATCTACTACAACATAGTTGTACAAAATATTTGATGCTTGATAAGAATCTACTACAACATAGTTGGACAAAATATTTGATGCTTGACAAGAATCTACTACAACATAGTTCTATAAAATATTTGATGCTTGACAATAATCTAACACAACATATTTGTACAAAATATGTGATGCTTGACAAGAATCTACTACAACATATTTGTACAAAATATTTGAAGCTTGACAAGAATCTACTACAACATAGTTGGACAAAATATTTGATGTTTGACAAGAATCTACTACAACATAGTTGGACAAAATATTTGAAGCTTGACGAGAATCTACTACAACATAGTTGTACAAAATATTTGATGCTTGACAAGAATCTACTACAACATAGTTCTATAAAATATTTGATGCTTGACAAGAATCTACTACAACATAGTTCTATAAAATATTTGATTCTTGACAAGAATCTACTACAACATAGTTGTACAAAATATTTGATGCTTGACAAGAATCTACTACAACATAGTTGTACAAAATATTTGATGCTTGACAAGAATCTACTACAACATAGTTGTACAAAATATTTGATGCTTGACAAGAATCTACTACAACATCATCATCATCATCATGTCGCGCCGCCTGCGCGGATATTCCTGACCGTCTCTCGCCATTTCTCCCTATCATTCATCGCCTCCGGCAGGTCTTCAGGATTACAACCCGTGTCCTCACATAGCTGCTGTATGTAAGTTCGTGCTGGTCGTCCCACTCTTGCACATCCATGAGTGGGGGTCCACAGGAGTACATCGCTTATGAGCTCGTCCTTGCTTCTCCAGCAGTGTCCTGCGTGTCTGGTTCGTCGAACTTGTATAGTTTTTGTGATGGGGGGCAAGTGTCCGTATAGTTGGAGTCTCGTGGGGTGTTGTCGCCAGGACTTGTTTAATACTGCTCTCAACATTCTTGTGTAATTTCCGTCCAGCCTCCTCTCCAGCCGCTTCGTAAGCGTCCATGTGGTGCATCCATATAGCAGTATCGACACAACCGCTGCCTGGAAGAAACTGCGTTTCATTTTATCTGTTAGGTCCGACTTCCATATGATCGAGAGCCTATCGATAGCTGTCCATGCCTTCGTCAGTCGTGTGTCGATGTCCTTCTCGGTTGATGAGACGCTGCTTCCTAGGTAGGTGAATTTGTCGACTAGTTTCAGAGAGGCTCCGTCTAGTGTGGCAATGTTGCCTGTTTGGTTGTAACACATATATTCGGTTTTGTTTGCATTGACATGTAGGCCAATGCCAGCTGCAGCTCGTTCCAGACTATGTAGTAGTGTCTCTGCTTGATTAGGCGTATTCGCTAGTAACGCCAAGTCATCAGCGTAGTCGGCGTCCGTGATTGTTTTTGCGGGGTACCTTTTGCTTCTTCTCTTAGTCAGCTCAAAGCCATTTTCTCTGATTTTGTCGATCGAAGTCCTAAGCACATAGTCTAGACAGATGATAAAGAGGTACGGGGCTAGTGTGTCTCCTTGTAGTACTCCTGCAACAATGTCGAAGTATTCCGTGTCTCCATCTGGTGAACGTACTTTTACTTTGGAGTTTCTGTAGAGAATCATTATCGCTGCTACGGTTTCTTTTGGTAGGCCGTAAGCTAGTAGGATTTGCTCCATCTTCCCTCTGTGTATGGAATCGAAGGCCTTGGTAAAGTCGACAAATAGTAATGTCGCCTGTAAGTTTTTTGCCTGAACGCCTTCCAGGATTCTACGGATGGTCAGTATTTGTGAGGTTGTGGATCTATTTCTCCGGAAGCCATTTTGGTTTTTCCTAAGGATGTTTTCCATTTTGGGTTCTATGCGGTTTCGTAGTGGTTTTTCCTAAGGATGTTTTCCATTTGATGCTTGACAAGAATCTACTACAACATAGTTGGACAAAATATTTGATGCTTGACAAGAATCTACTACAACATACTTCTATAAAATATTTGATGCTTGATAATAATCTAACACAACATATTTGTACAAAATATTTGATGCTTGACAAGAATCTACTACAACATAGTTGGACAAAATATTTGATGCTTGACAAGAATCTACTACAACATAGTTGTACAAAATATTTGATGCTTGACAAGAATCTACTACAACATAGTTCTATAAAATATTTGATGCTTGACAAAAATCTAACACAACATATTTGTACAAAATATTTGAAGCTTGACAAGAATCTACTACAACATAGTTGGACAAAATATTTGATGCTTGACAAGAATCTACTACAACATAGTTGGACAAAATATTTGAAGCTTGACGAGAATCTACTACAACATAGTTGTACAAAATATTTGATGCTTGACAAGAATCTACTACAACATAGTTCTATAAAATATTTGATGCTTGACAATAATCTAACACAACATATTTGTACAAAATATGTGATGCTTGACAAGAATCTACTACAACATAGTTCTATAAAATATTTGATGCTTGACAATAATCTAACACAACATATTTGTACAAAATATTTGATGCTTGACAAGAATCTACTACAACATATTTGTACAAAATATTTGATGCTTGGCAAGAATCTACTACAACATAGTTGTACAAAATATCATTATCTAAAATAGCTGGTCTACTAGAATGACGTTTCTCGAAAAATCAGCCATCTTTGTAAAATCTGCTAAATCACTATATGCATCAATGCAATCATTAATAATACATACATGTGAATGAACTTGATAGATAGGTTGATAGGTAGAGTGATAGATCTTCCCTAATTTTTATACCCTTCTAATACTTTTCAAATAATTATTTCTTCAAATTACTCTTTCTGACCGAACGTGCAAAACAGTCAAATTTCCTCATATCTTTTATTATCATAGATATCGTAATCATATGCTGATGTAGATCATGCATAACATTCCAAAAATCATGCTGTTGTACTTATGTTAAGAAAAAAATTCTACAAACTTTATGTACAATTAAAAAAATTCTTATTTTAATTGGTCTACTGACCTGTTTTGAGTTAGGTATAAACTTAAAAAGTAAGAAAATTTTATCTGTACTGCTCATAAAACTGTAGATTAGTCATAAGTTGGCAAGAATTTTCTTACCATAGCCTAAAACTGCTTTCATGACACATCGGGAACCCTTACTTAGTCTCACATTTGGTAAGGACACACCCTAAATAATAAGTATTTGGTAAGAACACACCCTAAATAATAAGTATTTGGTAAGGACACACCCTAAATAATGAATATATGGTAAGGATACACCCTAAATAATAAATATTTGGTAATGATACACCCTAAATAATGAATATTTGGTAAGGACACAGCCTAAATAATGAATATTTGGTAAGGACACACCTTAAATAATAAATATTTGGTAAGGACACACCCTAAATAATAAATAAGTAAATAGGCAGATATTTGCTTCTGGTTTAGTTATTTATTAGCTGTAGCTTAACTGTTCTTTTTTTATTATAATATTTATGTATTCTCATTCATTCATCCTCTTACTCACTATCCCACCTCTTTTCTCTAGCTTGCTTTCTCTTGATATATATATATATATATATATATATATTTTCTTTTTTTTTTCTTTAAGAAAAAACAACAAAACCAATCACAAAGGATTATAAATTTATTTCCATCCTGTTACGCATTTTTGAAATTTCCAAAAACACGAAAAAAAATTAACAGGACTTCTTCAGATCTTTTTGATAAAAAAACTAGAATAGACATAAGAGTGGGAGGGGATAGAAGAGTGGGAGGGGATAGAAGAGGGGTGAAGAGTCACCTCTTCATTAAGCCCACTTCTGTTTTAAATTTAAATTTCAGTTAGCAATGTAGTAAATTTATTTAAAAAAAATTTTTTAAAATTAATATTCTTTTAAAAATTTACATTTAGACTTAAATTACAGATATTTTTAATTAGATTTAAATATATATATATATATATATATATATATATAATGTTGAAGATATACATTGTATTTCCTTGTTGCTTCCTAATTTGGGATTTTTTTAAGATTATTTATAAGATTAATTTTCCTGAATTGTTAATTACATTTTCTTTACAATTCTGGAAAGATTGTTTTTTTATCTAAGGATTTATATTTTCATGTAATTATATTTTCCTTGTAATTTTTCATGTTTTTTTTTGTACATTTATATCTTATTTTGTTTGTTTCTTTTGTATATTTATTTCTGTAGTTTTGTATGTTGGTTTTGTATGTTTTTTTCTTTAATTGTCTATGTAACTTTTGTATGTGGCTTTCTATACTTTTGTGTATTTATTTGGCATTTTTTTCTGTTATGTTGTATGTTTGGTTTGTGTGTTTCTATCTTTAATTTTGTATGTATCTTTTGTATGTTTTTTTTTGTAATTTTGTAAAATTTCCTTTGTATGTTTTTTTTTCTCTAATTTTATCTGTTATATTTCTTTCTATAAGTTTGTATGTTTGTTTATTTATGTATCTTTCAGTAAATTTGTTTATTTCGTTTGTATGTTTCTTTCTGTAATTTTGTATTCTTGTTTTGCATGTTTTTTCTTTAATTTTCTATATATCTTTTCTGTGTTTCTTTTTGTAATTTTGTTTGTTTCTTTCATGTTTCTTTCTGTTTTTTTTTGTTTTGTATATATATTTTGTATTTTTCTTTCTGTAATTTTGTATGCTTGTTTTGTATTTTTTCCTTGATTTTCTATGTATCTTTTCTGTTTCTTTCTGTAATTGTGTTTGTTTCTTTTATGTTTCTTTCTGTTTTTTGTATGTATCTTTTGTATGTTTCTTTCTGTAATTTTGTATGCTTGTTTTGTATGTTTTTTCTTTAATTTTATATGTATCTTTTCTGTTTTTTTCTGTAATTTTGTTTGTTTCTTTCATATGTTTCTTTCTGTTTTTTTGTATGTATCTTTTGAATGTTTCTTTCTTTAAATTTGTATTTATCTTTTTGTATTTTTGTATGTATCTCTTGTATGTTTCTTTTTGTAATTTTGTTTGTTTCTTTGTATGTATCTTTTGTATATTGTTTCTTAATTTTTTTTGTATGCTTTCTCTTGAATTTTGTATGTTTCTTTTATATGTTTCTTATATAAATTGAATTTAAAACAGCAATATATAGTTTCTTTGAAATTTAGAAAACAATATTTAGTCGTGAAACGCTTTGATTACCAGAGAAAACAACAGTTAAAAGGTGATTTGCTTTCTTTGTTTAATGGTATATCAACTTTCATGAGTATTTAAAACCAAAGCTATCCTTGTAGAAGGACAGTAGTGCAATATTTAACTCATAGCTGGAGAGGGATGAAGGGGTTTAAAAATTTTCCCAAGGGCATTAGCCCAAAAGTGAACATAATAACGCGAATGGAGTTCGAACTCGCTTTTTTACAATGTCACATTCCCGTATGTTAGCCACTACCCTACGGAGACGTCCTTCTTATAAGGTGGATTAAAACTTGAGAAAAACGGATCACCAAATCATGACCCAAAGATCTGACCGAGGGTTAATTAACAAAACAAACAATCAAAAAATGACATCAAGTAGATTTTGCTGTTCCTGTGAAATATAAAGTGAAAATAAAAGAAAGCAAAAATATATACAAATACCCATAGACAAATACCCGGAACATCAAAATGACAGTGATATCAATAGTAGTGAGAATACTTTGAACAGTCCTCTTATATGACCGAAAATTTCTTTTTGGTCTTGCATTAAAATGTGATGTGATGGAAATATTTTGAATGTATTTTTGTTTTGTTCATAAGTACTGAACCAAATTAATTCACAGAAAAAAATGAACTCTTTTTATGACTTTAATTTTTACAAACTGGGTATAATTACCTTATAATATATTTCCTATACTGGCTCATTGGCCTAGTGGTTAGAGTCTTCAGCAATGGCCTGGTAGACTGGCATTCAATCCCAGGTTGAGTCATACCAAAGACTTAAAAAAATGGTACTTGATGCAACCTTGCTTAACACTCAGCATTATAAGGTATGTTTCAAGGGTAAAGTGGAGGAATCTGGTGAAAGGAGTAGCGCCCTCCCCTACACTTTGGTATCTATTGAAAAGGGAATCTTTGAGTCGCCCTCAACTACAGTCGCCAACTTTACATTTTATATTCCCTATCTTATCATAATGGAGATTATGTGTCTGCCTGTTAAAAAAATTGTTTTATATAATCAATATTATTGGCCTTGACACCATCAGGTAGAATTTGACGCAAGGTCTTTTTATTGTGGATATTTAGGAGGTAAGGAGGTTGCACACAAACCAAGACTTGTGTGCTGCTGGTCAGTGCTGGTCATAGGATCACTAGGTACAATATGAACTATGCTAACCTTTTGCTATGTCTCCCAGCATGTATGCCAGGTGACCTTGCTGATCATAGATTCACTGGACCTGAAGGTCTAGTGTAATGTGATTCTGTGCTTGTTATTGTTTGGTCTCCTATCACTTATTTCAGGTGGCCTGGTACTAGACCAGAACAGCAGATTCATTCAGTGGGCCTTGGTTTGGGTTGGTTTCTTTGTTTAATGGCATATCAACCTTTGTCGGTTGTTTTATGCCAAAGCTATTTTCCTAGAAAAACAGTAGTGGTACTATTTAACCCAAAGCTAGGAGGATTAGGGGGTTCATACCTTTCCCAAGGGTATTTGCCCGAAAGTGAACGTAATAGCACGTCTGGAGTATGAACTCACTTACTACTATTCCACAGTCCATCGCTTTAACCATTACATCTGTGGGCCTTAGTTACATCCTAATGACATACAATTGTATTTATATATACAATCAAATACCAGTTTATTGTGTGAACAGAAGGTTTGATTTTCGTATTAATCTAAAATATTTATTTGAATAGATATTTGCTTGGGAATTATTGATTTTTAATTGCTTGATTTTATTTTTCATATACTTCCTAAAAATGATACCTGAAATATCTATAATAGAAGTAGACAATGGATTCAAATGCTTATAATGTTTTTTCTAAAATATTTGAGACAGAGTAGTAGAGTGTTGGCCAATGGCCCGGGAGACCAGGTTTCAATCTGAGGTTGAGTCATACCAAAGACTCAAAAAGTGGTACTTGATACCTCCTTGTTTAACACTCAGCATTATAAGGTACATATCAAGGGTAAAGTGGAGCAATCCAGGGAAAAGAGTAGCACCCTTCCTTACACCTCGGTGTAGTAGCTATTGAAAAGGGAGCTTTTGGGTAGCTCTCGACTATGGTCGCCAACTTTACTTTTTAACAACTTCTTCAGATTTGTATGGCTGTCAACTTCAATGAAGAATTAATAAGACCATCTTTGTTTTTAAATGTTAAATTTAAACTAAAAGTATAAAAAATTAATTGCAATATTGATAAAAAATATTTGATGCTTGACAAGAAACTGCTACAACATGGGTCTTCAAAAAATCATTATCTAAAATAGCTGGTCTATTAGAAGGAAGTTTTTCAAAAAAATCAGCCATCTTTGTAAAATTTACTAAATCACTATAAGCATCAATGCAATCACTGATAATTCAAAGATATATAGATAATACAGGAAGTGCCCGTGGTGTAAAGGTTATCGCCGTAGGAAATGGACATGGTGACATGAGTTCAAATCCTGGACGAGACTGATTGCATTTCACATAGCACTAATATCCTTGGGGAAGGTATGAATCCAATTATTCTCCCTCCAGCTGTGGATAAATAGTAAGGCAGACTGGGTTCTTCAGGCAACTAGTCTAGGAGAAGGAAAACTCTGAATTCAAACCTGTTAAACTCTGCTTAAAAATTGACCTTGTGTCATACCCTGCCCAAGTGGAGGGGTTTGTAAATATGGATATATAGATAATACATAGGTATGTAGATAATACATAGATGTGAATGAATTTGTTAGATAGGTAGATAGAGGGATACAGGAAGACTAGTTTGGATATTGAACTTAAAAATTTGATTTTTATGGATATTTGCTTGGTATTATTGATTTCTAATTGTTTGGTTTTATTTTAATAAATCTGATCAAAAATCTCTTCTATAAATCTTGAAAGAAATCCATTAACAAAAAGAAATAATTGTAATATTTTTATTTATCAACTTTTATTTTTATTTTTCTAGCTTTGTCCAATATTGATATTTCTTTTATATTTACTCATATATAAAGCAATCCTATGTATAATTCTATTTTGAAATCAATTAGAATAATATAAAAATAAGATTAATTTTTTTGAAAGCGTTCTTATTTAGTTTTGCTAATCTTCTTAATCTAATCTAATATTTTCTTATTTTAAAACTTAAATACTTGCTTCTGGAGGGCACATATTTTTACTAGTAATATTAATAATCATGATAGGATTTTTTTTTAACAAATTAATGTCATAAAATTAATAATATATTGTGAAAGATACGTCTTACCAGAGAAACAATTAATGATTGAAGAACTGTAACCCACGGTAACAACAGTCTATAATTAAAGAAAGAGTGAAGGATTTAACATTTAACAGCAATTTCAGTTATATTGAGAATTGAGATTGCCCTGGCGAGCAACTACATCTCTGCCAAGGGGTAAGACTCCCCCAATGAATGTCCAGGATATGACACGGAATAATCTTTTAGTTAGGCTCCAGTAATGTTGGAACTTTAGGGAATGCGGAGTACCCCTTCATTGCCATTGCTCCTAAGTCCACTCAAGCCCAAAGTGATAGCACCTGATAGGGTCCTATCTATGGGTGAAATAGAACTAAACTATGTAGTTATGATAAACTAAATTGTTTGATATAGAACTGTTTGACATTTAAACTGTGAATTTTTACTAAACTAAATATTTTGAAATGGAACTGTTTATACATATAAAAATGGATTTTGCATTAAATAACCTACAATGGGCTCTTTAGCCTGGGTATGACAACCAATCTAGGAGAAGGAAAACTGTTTTCAAACCTATTAAATTCTACTTAAAAAATGACCTTGTGTAACATCTTGTTTGTTTGGAAAGGATTGGTAAATACTTATATATAATTTGAGAATTTACTTAATAGGCTAAAACATTTTAAAATTTTTAAAATCATAGTTTTTAAATGAAATTCATAAACTTATATGTATAGAGAACAAAACTTCATCGGATTAATATCTTTAGATTAAATCAAATTATTAAACAATAAAGATAAGTTTTTGCCTACATTTCTGATTAGGGACGATCATTTTTATACATTAATTTACTCAAATTAGTGTCCTCATCTTGGTTGTTATTATAATCTTAATGTTTCAGATATTGGAGCCTCTTGCCTTCTTCAAGTGTTTTACATATGGTTTTTGACATATCATCCGGAAAAAATCTTGGCAGTGGGTTTGTTTTCTCCAGAAAAGATACAGATATATTCAATACTTTGCAGAAATTGTTTCAAAAACAATGCTAGATATGGCTGAGATACATGGATGACATACATTTATATTTTGGCCTCACCAAGATGATATAAAAATATTGCTTGACCATGTAAATTCAATAAGAATTGTAATACAATTCACAATGGTAAAGGAAGTGTTGTATTTAGCGTATGGTGGCAAGGAAAAGACAAACACAAGTTGAAAGTTTTAACAATTATATTAACAAGAAGGAACACAAGGTGATAAAACGAAGAATCAATTGTACAAAATGTGTAGCGTACAATGAGGGTGGTAAGGATACCAGATGATCTCAGTGGTAGTAGTAGTCATGGATGGGGCAGCGTTGTAGCCAGGTCAGCAGTCGTTCACAGCAAGTGGCATGTTAAATCCGTCAGGGTTCAGATGAGTTCTTAATGGCCGTAGCGTGTTCCGTCCTTCCACCCTTGTGGTCCTTCTGCTGCCTTTGCAGATCTTCGCTTCTTAAATAGCTACCCCTTGGATCAATTCGGTTCTGGGAATTTTTTAGAGGGAAGATTTATGATTGGCTGAAAAAGGGCATTTTGTTAAATTGAATTAATTTCTTGCATTCTCGCCCGGAAGCCCTGTGTGGAGCCTCTTGCGCAAAGATGCATTTTATTCATTTTCTCAGCGGCAGCTGTCGGGCTAACATCCAGTCGAATGCTACCCTTCTCCAGCCACATGTGTGTGTGTTTTTTTTTTTTGTTGTTTTTTTTTTTAATGAAATTGCAAATCGGGAGAGATCTGAATCCTGCTATATAACAGAAGCAGAAGTTAAATGGGCCTCCTGGATATTATGATTAATGGATGTTTTTTTTACACATTTGTATATCATAAACCAACATTCTCTTGATAATACTTCAATTCTCACCCTTTAGAAACATTCTGAATATTCTGCGAGTATAACATCAGATTCTATGAGCAGAGATAGAAGGGCCAAGTTTAGTAGTTATAAAATTGACCTCAGCAGCATGTAGGAAAGTATTCAGATGAGTGTTTCTTCCAACATCAGGAGAGCACTCAAAAGTAGTTCTATACATCTTTTCTGAATAAAATCTCTGTCAAAAGGGAAATGACAAAACTGTGTTTATTCATAGGGTGTCTCGATATACATGGTTATATAAGGTGTCTCAATATACATAGGACACATATGACTGCTAATAACTCTACTTATAATAATGTTGTGTTCTTTTTTGTTTCAGATTTGAAAATAGTATACTATAACAACTATTAATCCTTGATCACTATACCTTGGACAAGAGAGGAAAAATATTTTGTATTACTACTTATTGGGAGACAAAATCATTCAAAACTGTCTCAAAATACATACAACACATTAATACGATAATGATTTACTATTGAGACAAGAAACTCAAAAAAAGATTGCATGTCCAAGAAGCTGATATAATAATAATTATAAAAACATTATTTGATATCTGTTGCTGAAAGGATGCATTTTTTACTGGATGGGTTTCAAATGATCGCCATTGCACTTGTCTCAGTAATAAATCATTATCATATTAATGGGTTGCATCTATTTTGAGACATTCTGTATTTATGGGAGGGAATATAAGGGTGAGACCAGTTATTCTTTAGGAGAATATTAGAAATCTGTAACAGTAATTTTTAATTTGAATTTTAAAATTCATTCTAATGAGGAGTATAATTCATCTGGTTACAGTATCTCTTTTGATGATACTGGTTTTTTGTAAAGTTTTCTCTTAACACAATTCTTTCACTACTGCCAATACATGAAGCTGTCTTCCTAACATCTTTTGGATGATTTAATAATAAAAAACATAGAAACTTGGTTAAAAGAGATGCTTTTTTAAGAATCTGCAATTTTCTTTCCTTTTTATGGTGGTATAATGCAGTGCATGTGATTAGATTGAAGGTAAATATATAAAAGATGGTGGGAAAGATAGCCTCACCAGTCAGCAGCAGTGAATGAGGTTAGTATAGTGTGGAGTGTAGAAGTGATTGTGTAGAAGCTTGAGACTTCTCAAATTTGAGGATATAAATGAAACCTCAACTGTAACATTTGGCAAAGGTCTAATATGTTGCCAGATTTACATCTTTTTTTAATTAATTTTAAGAAAGGTAAAAATGCAATTTAAGCACTAAACAAAGGCTTTGTGCAGTTGAAAGAGAAAGTATAATGAATAATTAAATGTATCAAAAGTGGTCAATGACGTTTGAAGATTTCTAATTAAATATTGTTTCATGGTCTGATTGTTATTGTGAGATTAATGATAAATGTTTAAATATTAAGACAATATATATTTGCAGAAACCTCCATTTACTTTTCTTATGTTACCTAATAAATATTTTCACATATACATGTTCATACACACATGTCATTCAAGTATGTATTTACCAAACGTCTCCATCACAGGTAGGATCTGATACAAGAACAATTTTTTTAATGGAGTAAAGTTGGTTTGAATTCAGTTTTTCTTCTTTTAGATGTTGCTTTACCAAGGCTAGAGAATCCAGTCTGTCCAACTATTTACAAATGAGAGGGAAGATTGAATGAATTCATACAATTCTGAAGGGCATTAGGGCAAAGTAAAACATGAACAGTTTCATCCAGAATTTGAACCTAAGTTGCCCGCCCAGTTGGCTGGGATGTAGAATACACTGACTGCATATCTGCAGAGAGGTAAGATGCCCTAACAAGTGTCCTGAATATGACATTAAACAATCTGATGGCAAAACTCCAGCCTGGGAGATTTGGGGAATGTGGTCCAGGTCCACTCTGGCCCAGAGTGGTAGCACCTGATAAGACCCTATCTATGGGTCAAACAGAATAAACTGTGCACAAACAAATTATTGATATTATATTGTGACTGTTATATAGCAATATTTGAAACCATTTAACTGTTATAAACAAATGTGTTAAGAAATCATATATATATTTAGTATATATGTATACAAAAGATTTGGCATTAAATAACCTACAATGGTTAATATGCCATAAAACCCAACCAAACCAAATCCTATATATTTAATACATATGTATAAAGAGGAATTGGCATTAAATAACCTACAATGGTTAATATGCCATAAAACCCAACCAAACCAAATCCTATATATTTAATATATATGTATAAAGAGAATTTGGTATTAAATAACCTACAATGGTTGATATGCCATAAAACCCAACCCAACCAAATCCAATATATTTAATACATATGTTTAAAGAAAATTCAGCATTAAATAACCTACAATGGTTGATATACCATAAAAAAACCCAACCAAACAAAATCTAAGTTGCCAAGTACAAATAATTATATAGAAATAATTAATGTTATTTAATGCAGGAATCAAAATATTAAAATAATTCAAAATTAATTTATATTAGTTTTACTTTGATGAGTTAGCTACCATTCAATTTTAAAAAGAAAAAAATGTTGGATCCGCTGCATGTTTTGTTCTATTTCCTATGAAAATTATTGCATTAATACCAGCGAATGTTGGAAATAAGGCCAGAGCATACTACTGCTGAACACTGTTGGGTGAGGTCTATACGTTACATGTTGTCAAGTTGGAATCATGTATCATGGATTCACAGGAGGAAGGTGTATCAGTTTCTCAGTTTCTTATTTGAAGTCTTCTTATCTTATTCTTAATACTTCAGTTTCACAGCTTTTTATTTGAATTCATCTTATCTTATTTATAACTCTTCAGCTTCTCAGTTTCTTATTTGAAGTCTTTTTATCTTTTTCTCAACTCTTTAGTTTTTCAGTTTCTTATTTGAAGTCTTCTTATCTTATTCTTAACTCTAGTTCCACAGATTCTTATTTGAAGTCTTCTTATCTTATTCTTAATACTTCACTCTCTCAGTTTCTTATTTGTCTTCTTATCTTATTCTCAACTCTTCAGCTTCTTATCTTATTCTCAACTCTTCAGCTTCTCAGTTTCTTATTTGAAGTCTTCTTATCTTATTCTTTACTCTTTAGTTTCTCAGTTTCTTATTTGAAGTCTTTTTTATCTTATTCTCAACTCTTCAGCTTCTCAGTTTCTTATTTGAAGTCTTCTTATCTTATTCTTTACTCTTTAGTTTCTCAGTTTCTTATTTGAAGTCTTTTTATCTTATTCTTTACTCTTCAGCTTCTCAGTTTCTTATTTGAAGTCTTCTTATCTTATTCTTTACTCTTTAGTTTCTCAGTTTCTTATTTGAAGTCTTTTTTATCTTATTCTCAACTCTTCAGCTTCTCAGTTTCTTATTTGAAGTCTTCTTATCTTATTCTTTACTCTTTAGTTTCTCAGTTTCTTATTTGAAGTCTTCTTATCTTATTCTTTACTCTTTAGTTTCTCGGTTTCTTATTTGAAGTCTTTTTATCTTATTCTCAACTGTTCAGCTTCTCAGTTTCTTATTTGAAGTCTTCTTATCTTATTCTTTACTCTTTAGTTTTTCAGTTTCTTATTTGAAGTCTTTTTATCTTATTCTCAACTCTTTAGTTTCTCAGTTTCTTATTTGAAGTCTTCTTATCTTATTCTTTACTCTTTAGTTTCTCAGTTTCTTATTTGAAGTCTTTTTATCTTATTCTCAACTCTTTAGTTTCTCAGTTTCTTATTTGAAGTCTTCTTATCTTATTCTTTACTCTTTAGTTTCTCAGTTTCTTATTTGAAGTCTTCTTATCTTATTCTTTACTCTTTAGTTTCTCAGTTTCTTATTTGAAGTCTTTTTATCTTATTCTCAACTCTTTAGTTTCTCAGTTTCTTATTTGAAGTCTTTTTTATCTTATTCTCAACTCTTCAGCTTCTCAGTTTCTTATTTGAAGTCTTCTTATCTTATTCTTTACTCTTTAGTTTCTCAGTTTCTTATTTGAAGTCTTTTTTATCTTATTCTCAACTCTTCAGCTTCTCAGTTTCTTATTTGAAGTCTTCTTATCTTATTCTTTACTCTTTAGTTTCTCAGTTTCTTATTTGAAGTCTTTTTTATCTTATTCTCAACTCTTCAGCTTCTCAGTTTCTTATTTGAAGTCTTTTTATCTTATTCTTTACTCTTTAGTTTCTCAGTTTCTTATTTGAAGTCTTTTTATCTTATTCTCAACTCTTTAGTTTCTCAGTTTCTTATTTGAAGTCTTTTTTATCTTATTCTCAACTCTTCAGCTTCTCAGTTTCTTATTTACTCTTTAGTTTCTCAGTTTCTTATTTGAAGTCTTCTTATCTTATTCTTTACTCTTTAGTTTCTCAGTTTCTTATTTGAAGTCTTTTTTATCTTATTCTCAACTCTTTAGTTTCTCAGTTTCTTATTTGAAATCTTTTTTATCTTATTCTCAACTCTTCAGCTTCTCAGTTTCTTATTTGAAGTCTTCTTATCTTATTCTTTACTCTTTAGTTTCTCAGTTTCTTATTTGAAGTCTTCTGATCTTATTCTTAACACTTCAGTCTCTCAGTTAATGTATTCTATACTCCAAGTTTTTGTGTAAGTGATCAACTCTGTTTCTTTTGCTACTACATAAGAGAAACAGTGTGGATCCCTAACAGTTTTTGCATACAAATCAACAACAAAGATAGTGGAAGGAAGAGGTTTTTGCTGAGCCGTATAAGTGCGTCGACTCCGCAGATAATTTAAGTGTAAAATGCGTGCGAGTGTGCATGGCCAAAGACAATGAAGGAAGACAGAAGGCGAGATAACAGATACAACAAAAGTGATGATTTTATTTGCTGGAATTACAAACGTGTATGTAAATGTCTGTGGCGGTTGTATGTGGTCTTCAGCTAGGATGGGTTACGTCGTTAGCTGGTATGGTCGCGTTGTAGATGTACGCAGCTGGACGTTTGATGAGGGTAGCTGGCGTAGGTCGAGTCGTGGAGATACAGCTGGATGTTTGATGCTGGTAAGCTGAGATTAGTCGAGGCGTTGGATGCAGTTGCACAGTCGTCACGGGCAGCTGAGGTTGGTCGAGTCGTTGCGGAAATCAATGTCCTGGTTTTGACATTTCGTTGGTATGATCGAGTCGTGGTTGCTAGCTCGTAACAGCGAGTCATTACGTGAGCTAGTTGTCGCAATGCTAGTGTAGTCCGTAACAGTGAGTCATTACGTGGACTAGATGCTGAATTGCTAGGGTAGTCCGTAACAGCGAGTCGTTACGTGGACTAGATACTGCGTTGCTGAGGCAGTCCGTAACAGCGAGTCATTACGTGGACTGCATTGCAGGAGCATCGTGGTCGGTAGATCGATATCCCGGTTTTGACAGTACGTTGGGTTAAATGGGGGGTGTCGATCTGGTTGCTAGCCCGTAACAGCAAGTCGTTACATGGGCCAAATGCTGCAATGCCAGTGTAGTCCATAACAGCGAGTCGTTACGTGAACTGCATTGTCGGAGCGATGGCTTTGTCGTGCCAGATAGCAGTGCGGGCGTATCGTTGTCGGGAGCTATGGCTTTGTCATGCCATATAGCTGTGCGGACAAGTCGGGTCAGTTGCTAAGGCTGTTTTACGCCAAAGCTGTGCGGATGTATCAAGGTGGTAGCTATGGCTGTTTCGCACCAAAGCTGTGTGGACGTATCGAGACGAGAGCTAAGGCTTGCGCACCAAAGCTCTGCACTGTCGAACGAACAGGTCAGGAGGCCGAGGCTAAGATTGGCGTTATCTTAGCGCTGCGCGGATGGTGGAGTGGTAGCTAAAGGCCAACCTCTGCCTTTAGCGCTGCGCAGCCAAACGGACGAGCGGAACCGAGTGATGGTTAAGACCGGCTGGTCTTAGTGAGTCCTCTTCATGTTTGCCTCCAGGCCGTCTATTTCGACTAATCATTAGTGACCACCAGAGATGCACCGACCCACAGAAGATGACCTCTCATAGCCCTTAAAAAGGACCGTAAAAAAAAAGGTTGTTGAATCCACCACTAGAAGCGGTGGTGAGGAGGGTGCAACCACGAAAACGTAGCTCCTGAGAGTGTCCACATAGACATCTCTATTTTCGCCGCCTGAAGCCTTTTTATATGGAAGAAAGGGAACTCCACTTCTGTCGCGCCACTTGGATAGAAAGTTCTACAAAAAATGGACGCAGAAAATAAGTATTTCTTTAGCCCGGTATAGGCTAGCGAAAAGTATTACTTCCATATTTATAGAATTATTTCTGGCAGAAGTGTTTTGCAAATGTTGATAAATATTAATTTTTCCCCTTTTTAGCTGTAACGGCCGGTTAGAGTCGAAAAAGGGCTTCATCATTTCCGGCCGTACCTGGATGTTATTTCTCTAGGGCGAAAGTGTAATCCGATATGTTTACATTCGTAGGCCGGTCGCAGCAAGGTCTCTTTAATACAACAGTTGGTTTGCAAAAACTTTTCTTAATATCAAAATAAAGGCAATGTATAAAAGATCATAGGAGAGATATTAATTTTATCATCTATGCACCAAGTATCTAGGCTTTTCTAAAAGAATAAAGGATATTGTATATTGAGAAAGTACCTGTAAAATTCTGAAATACAAGGATGTATCTTTTCTGTAAATTTCAATATTGCTGGGGCACAGAAGAGTTATTCATGCCTACTGGGGGACATTTATATGTTGTTATTAGAGCTTTAATCTCTTGTTGATACATGTTCCAGGGCTGATTTAGAACACACAAACAAAAAGATAACAATTCTGTTTAGCCAACTCAGTGGATACAAAAAGAGGGTCTAGTTTATCATTATATTTGCATTTTAAATCTTGCCAAAAACTTTGTTTTGGAATATTCAAAAACTAGAAACATACTTTGTGTTCGATTTGTAATTGCAGAAAAAATGGTGCCTGTAACTCTTGAAGTTATAGAGTTATGCAATGGAAGATGTAATATAGTCCTAACAAGTTATTTCCCTTGAGTGGAACTCTTCAGTGACGTTACTCCAGTGATAGATTCACTCTCTTTTTCCTCATGACTTCAGTAAGTAAACATCTGTTTTATACAGCACTGTAAATAAATGTAAATGTACACAGAATATCATGCTTGTCTTTAATGCATGCCTATTCACAATATATTACAGAATACAGATGGGTAAAAAGATATTTGGTAAATTAAGACCATTAAACAAAAAATATTGTCTCATACCCAGACAAATAATATTGTATTAGTCTAAATCAAGTTTGCTGATTCTAAATCTGTACACAGAATTGTCTTCCCACATAGTTTAGAAGCATTATATGATAAAAACCACAAGAATATGTCTGAAATTTTTGAAATTTGTGCTTAATTATTTATTAATAATATAACTACAAGTAAAAATTAATTAATCACCAAGATTAGAGCATGTTCATGTAGCTTTTTAACTCACAATAATTAAATGGTATGACACAAAACATATCATTTAAGCTAATAACATATTTTTTCCAGATTAATTAGAAGATGTCTTAGGCATGACATTTAACCATATCTGATGGAAAATGTGAAGTACCCCTTTATTACTATTACTTTTGAGTCCTCTCTGACCTGATTAGTAGTACCTGTTAGGGTCCCATCAATGGGGGGGGTGAACGAGAACTGTTCAATCATTTATTAGGGATTATTATTATTGCTTATTTGAAATCACACAGCTTTGTGCAAATTGCTTGTATTAAATAGGAATACTTGATGAATACAATTATTGATATTGAATATCATTACTTGAAACCATTTAACTGGATGCAAACAAATGATTAATACAAAATATAATTATTAGGATTAGATTGCAATAATTGAAACCCTTTAAACTGTCTGTAAATGAAAAAGCTTTAACTCATTTAAAAATAAAGTAACGTACAAACTATTTGCTTACAAATCATATATATATATATATATATATATATATATATATATATACACACACACACACACACACACATATATATATATATATATATATATATATATATATATATACAAGATTTGGCACTGAATAACCCACTGGGGTTGATATGCCATAAAAATCATCAAACCAAGCTTCACCAAATTAACCAGAGGAAATCACCCAATAATATAGAGAAAAATCACCCAAATATTATGGAGAAAATCACAAAACTACTTTGTAATTTAAATGTCTAAAACAAATAGGTGTGCAAATTTAAATATGTAAATTAGTTTTTGGTTAAGAGAATGCTAGTGGTTCTTGACTAATTTAAAGAAATGAAATTCCAACTAAAGAGCTGTCAATTGAAATAATGATATATGACAAAAGAGATATGACAAAAGATGTTGGATGTTTCCAGTTGGTTGTTTTATTGACTTTGTTGCAAGTATAAACAGAATGAAAATGTTACAAAAGGAAAACAAAACATCAGAATGAAAAACAAAACAAAATGGAAATGTTACAGAAGAAAAACCTAGAAAACATCAAAACATCAGGATAGAAAACACGTTTTGAAATTCTAAAAATTAATTTATATAAAAAAAACTGTTAATATGTCTATAACTATTCTGGTGCCAAGTACAGAAAATATACACAGAACTATAAGGTGGAATAACAGTGTAATTAATGGTTTTTTTAGACATGCAAACAAATTGGACTCAAACTTGTGTTGTAAATTGAAAGATAATGAATTCATTTATTTATAATTACAGTGTACAAAATGATTTACATACAATATAAGAAAGGCATAAAGAAAAAAAAAGTAAAAATGTCCTTAAAAATAAGGCAAGAATAAATAACAATATAGATTTGCTCAGATATTTTCATTGAGTACCCAATTACAAATTAAGTATTGTAGAAGAGGAGTTTTTTGTTAAAGACGAATAGGTGTCATTTTTTTGTTCACGGTTAAAGTTGAGTTTTGATGGTCAAGAGGAAAGGTTAAGGTATTTTGACTTCTGAGCATCTTTTTTGTCCTTAGAATAAATAGGTTCAGAGTAATTATTGAAAAACTGGTAAATTTGTAATGATATTTTGAGTGAATTTGTTTCTTTTCGAGACTGGAAAAGAAGAGTTTTTTTGTCATCTTAGGCTGGCACATTTTGCAATGGGGCAAAAGATGCTGTACTTTGGTAAATATGAACTTCTGATCTTTTTCTATTTTGGCTGACACAGCTAACAACTGGTAAAAATGAGTTTTTCCTGTTCCTCATTTTATTCCATGGGTAAATTCCAGTGGTAAATATTACCCATTTTGTATGGCCAAGGCCAGTAAGCACATATGTCCAAATTGCCTGTGCTTGAGGGCTATTCTCACATGTTATTGATTTGACTGTTACTGTAATTCTGGAGAATAGTCTGTCTTCTTACTAAGAGAGGTGTCTTGCTACCAATCCTAATCTGATCTGGATCTTGCTGTCAAAATGAATTAGTGTTACCTTACCCATTTATCTATGGGTTTTGGATGAGCAAAATAGGCGTCATTTAGCCATCTCAGAAAAATATTTTCTGATCATTTGTTTAGTTGAAAATTAATTCTCTACTTTGCTGGGCAAAAGTGTTCTAAAGTGTCCTTTTTTTCTAGAAGCTTCTTTGACTCTGTTACCCCAAAGGCAGTACTGTAAGGGCAAACTGTTGAACTTAAGTTGACCTAAAAGAGTTCACTTCCTCTTTTTTTCTCATACATCTTACTAACAAAACATTTTTTAGCCTTAGTTTCACAAATTTTACAAGATGCCTAGAAAATGAACAGGGTATTTGCATATACATGGGTAAGGTCCATTAGATCAATGTCACCAGATCCAAAATTCAAACTGTTTTCTCATTTATTATAAAAAAAAAGGGTTAGTGATAATGAAATAATTTTTCAGGATGATAATCCATCTTGCAATAAAGTAAAGATTATTAAAGCTTTTTTTTAAAGACATATGAATTCAAAATTATGTGGCCATCTAACAGTTACAATTTCAATATGATTGAAACAGTTTTGGAGGACATTTTCAAAAGATGATCCTGCAAAATTAATCGGTTAACTGCTAATCAAGAATGTTTAAACCTGCTTAATGGAGATAATTGTTTTCATTAATGAAGCCCTTACCTCAAAGAATTCAGGTTACCATAAAAGCCCAAGGAGAAACAACAAGGTATTAATTGTGGAGTTTTTTATTTATAAATCTATAATTTTTTCAACTGATCATGAAATATTATTTAAAATAATTGAATTTGATTTGAAACCAGATTGTTCAGCAGTTATTTAGTTTATTTGCTATGAAGTATAAAAACAAACTGAATGAATAGCTACTTTCTTTCTTTCTTTTTTTTCTTTCTTTCTTTTCTTTCTTTCTTCTTTTCCACTTATTTTTTCTTTTTGACTCTCTAGCTTATTTTTTAGGTCTTTCTCTGTTTTATTATCTTTCTT
>CAUZXS010004043.1:0-105000 GCA_963585895.1 Sepioteuthis lessoniana | reverse complement strand
TAGAAGATGAAACGCCAATATAATATTTCTTATCACTTATGTCCTCTTCTGGATAAATAATAGCTTGATATACTCCGTTATCTAAATTACACAAACCATCCATTGGACAATCACTTCGAGATTTACAATTACATTCTATTTTTTTACTATTAATATTATTATTATTTACTCGGTTATGAAATTTATTAATTAATTCATTATTATGACTATTTATTATTTGAGAAATATTTTTAGTGCAAGAATAACTTATTTTCCAGGTTTTCCTATTAAATATTTTATGTAATATATTATCTTGTTTAAAATGTTTATCTATCAGTCTCAAAAAATATTTACCTACATCTATATTTGCTAGTTTACAAAAAGGGGGTTAAACCATATAATTTTCCTTTTTCTATTTTTATTTTTTTGATCATAATTATTATTATCTTTAGTAATTTCATTTGTTATATTTTCTTTTAAATACCTAAAATCCTCCTTAAAACCACTATTTTTAAGGGCATCTATATATCTTTTACTACTCTCTTTGAAAATCTTTTCATTTGCAGATAGCTTACCTATTCTTAAATTTACTGCTTTTGGGATTTGCTTAATTATGTTTTTAGAGTGATTTGAATTAACATTAATGTACGATGGGTTCTGATTGGATTTTATGAAAGGTTTATAAGAATTATTTGATAGATCTAAAGTCACATCCAAGAAATTGACTATTTTAATATTTGATGAGATTTCTATCTTAAATCCCAAAAACTTAAAGGCCCTTATAATCCTAGCATACAAAAGAGGATTATAAGGGCCTTTAAGTTTTTGGGATTTAAGATAGAAATCTCATCAATGTAATTGTAAATCTCGAAGTGATTGTCCAATGGATGGTTTGTGTAATTTAGATAACGTAGTATATCAAGCTATTATTTATCCAGAAGAGGACATAAGTGATAAGAAATATTATATTGGCGTTTCATCTTCTAATCTTAAAATTAGGTACAGAAATCATAAATATTCCTTCTCCCATGAGCATAAAAAAAATCAAACTGCTCTATCAAAACATTATTGGGGATTAAAAAATAAAGGGTTAACCCCTGACATTCAATGGTCCATATTGAAAAGATCTAGTACCCCAAAATCTTTTGATAGTAGGTGCAATTTGTGTCTTGAAGAAAAAATCCACATTTTGCTTTTTCCTGAACCCAAAAAATTATTAAATAAGAGAAATGAACTAATAGCTAGGTGTAGACATAGGGCCAAATTCAAACTATAAATAATTAAACAAATAAAAAAGAAGAAGTCCTGTTAATTTTTTTTCGTGTTTTTGGAAATTTCAAAAATGCGTAACAGGATGGAAATAAATTTATAATCCTTTGTGATTGGTTTCGTTGTTTTTTCTTAAAGATATATATATATATATATATATATATATATATATATATATATATATATACGTACACACATACACACACACATATGTATATATATATAAATATATATATATATATATATATATATATATATATATATATGTATATACATATATGAGGTATTTGTGATAACACAGTTTCAGTATCTCAAGGCAGTACTGCCACTCCTGGCACTACCAAGCAGCTTTTACCACAGGACAGGGTATTAAAAGAATTATATTTATATATTATAGGTGTCAGTGGTGTAATGGTTACAGTCATAGGAAATGGACATAGTGACACAAGTTCAAATCCTGGACAACACTGCTTTTATAGAATGGTAATACCCTTAGGAAATGTATGAATCCAATTATTCTCCCTCCAGCTATGGGTAAATAGTTAGGTAGACTGGTCCCTTTAACCTTAGTATGGCAACTAGTCTAGGAGAAAGAAATCTCTGAATACAAACCTGTTAAACTCTGTCAAAAAACTGACCTTGTGTAGAGGAGGTTGGTAAATATATAAAGGTTGGTAAATATATAAAGTATATTCATGTTCAAGGACCTTGTGTAGAGGAGGTTGGTAAATATATAAAGTATATTCATGTTCAAGGAGAATTTAGATGACAATACGAATGTTTTTTTCTTTTTTATTCCTGAAAACTTCAGAAATGCTTGAGATACTTTCTCTTGCATTTGTGTGAGGTGCTACCAGCTTATTGTTGCAATCCACAGCACTCATGCTTGGATTGAACTGGCTATAATATCTCATTTCCATTGCAGAATTGTGCTGGTTGATCTCATTTATAGGGCACCCAGATCAATTGAGAAAAAAACTGAAATGAGAAAAATATCAGTTAATCAATTCTTTGGTATACTGTTGAGAAAATCAGTAGAATTTTTAGCTCTGGAACTTCTGTATAGCTAATACAATTGAATCCTCTGATGGCAGTTGAAGTATACTGACTTTTATGGTAAAATTACTCTCAGACATCAGTCCTCTGATCTTATCATATTTACCCAACCTCTCCACTCGGGCAGGATATGACACAAGGTTAATTTTTAAGTGGAGTTTACAGGTTTGAATTCAGAGTTTTCCTTCTCCTAGACTAGTTGCCTCACCAAGGCTGAAGAACCTAGTCCGTCCTACTATTTACCCATAGCTGGAGGGAGAATAATTGGATTCATACCTTTCCCAGGGGTATTAGTGCTATGTGAAATGTAATCAGTCTCATCCAGGATTTGAACTCGTGTCGCCATGTCCATTTCCTACGATGATAACCATTACACCACAGGCACCTCCTCTGATCTTATGCCCTATGAAAATGCCTTCTTTAGTTTTGCATCATAGAATTAACTTTAATGTTATGGAATCCACAGCCATCATGTGCCATTGCAGTTACAAAGTTCTTAAAGTTCTCAAAGGTCTACTAGTGGCCTATGTTGTATGTTGCATAAAATTCTAATGTGCTTGAACAATTTTGAGTGTGGATTCAGAATAAGTATAATGGATTTAGTCTAAAACACATAGTTTCCCCTCAGTAGTAATATCTTTGTCATCCAGTATATGAGGATCATTTGAGAATTTCTAAGCCTCATCCAGAAAGAAAATCCATAGCTGAACATTTTTCTTCCACTTGTAAAACTAGGAACACTAATTCAGATTTTTCTAGTTTCATAAGAACTCGTAATGTTGTCACGACAAAAATGTTCAACTATAACTCTTCTTTCTGGATGTAAATCCTAAGAGGTCTAAGGTAAAAATCTATGATTATTCGACTTTTTATTTTGGTATTATGATATAAATAAAAATGCATATGGTCATTTTGATGCATAGATTTGTAATGAACTTTAAATTTAATTTTTTTTGTCCTTATTTAGAATTAAAATATCCAAGAAAGATTAGATGCTGTTAGTTTCTAGTTCATAAGTTAAATCTATGGAAGGTTTTGTTTTAGTTCATCAGTAATTTTTGTTATATATATGGAATGATGACCAAACAAAAATGTTTTGAAGCTGAAAACTTGCTCTATTCAACAATAATAATTATGCAAATGAGAATTAAAAAGCGAGTTCCCTCCATTGGTGCAAAAGTTGACAAGCATAATATGCAGGCTCCTGGTGGTGTCTATGAGGAAAAATAATTTTTTTGCAGTTTAAAACTTGCTCTATTTAAGATTGTTATTGTGCTCCTTTGAAAATAAACAGGTGACATTATATTTAGAATACCCCTAATATTATTCAGATTAATTTTGAAGAAAAACAAAAATCCTTCATTTTTACTTCATAAATCAAATAAACTTTTCACATTGAATGTACTGATAAAAGAAGCAAAAGGAAAAAAATTATTATTTGAATTGACAGATCAAGAGGAATAAAGATGAGTCAACCTTATAGCGTTTATGAATATTATTTCATGTAAAAAAAAAAACATGCACAAACCCTGATAACGTTGTTTCGATGCCCTTTACAATATGAACCAAAATCTAATATATTCAAGTTAACATTTGCCCTTTGAAATTTGTTTATTTTTTTAACTTTCTTTTGATTTTGAAAATTATTTTATTATAACTGTAAATCTTGCTTCTCGGTTGTTGCATGAAGATTTACAGCTAATTCTTGCTACCTGTTTCTTTAAACTAAAAAGACTTTTAAAAAGCTATGATAGAACCTTTCACAAATATCTATCATGAATATTGTTAATCTATCTATCTATCTATCTATTTCAGTTTGTTCATATCTATCTATTTATCAATCTACAAATAAAGACATTGACACGCACGTATGCACACACACACACACACACACACACACACACAAACACAAAATGGAGTCTGTTCATATCTATCTATTAATCTACAAATAAAGAAATTCACACACACACACACACACACACACACACACACACACACACACACACACACACACACACACAATGGAGTCTGCCCAACTCTGTGTTACTATATACCTGTGAAGGTCTTTATTACAACTATCATTGTCATTATCCTCATCATATTTCATCAAGCCTGCAATACTAAGTTCTATTGTGAGGGAAAAGCAGTGGCAAGGGAAGGTGGAAGATGATGCTGCTGGGAGACCCTAGCCACAAGTCTCCAAGTGGGCAATGTGAAGCTCATTGCAGTCTGTATCCTGCCCAAGTGACAAAGCAGTTCTCTTAAAAAAAGTAGTTCACCGCTTTTCTTGGAAGTGATGGAGATGGGGAGAGAAAGGTATCCATAAACATTGCTTGCTCCACACTAATTCTAATATTGAAGATAATAAGTACACACTGGGGAAAAAATAAATAAAGCAAACAAGATTCATTTAGAGGTTAGCAGTTGTGATAAGATTGAGACTGCCTATAAAATGTTAAATATTCAAAAAAAAAAATGAAAAAGAACAATCATCAGAATACATTGTAAAAAAGATGTGTGCTGTATTTACAAAGTTTTCTTAAGTTGTATGATTTGAAAATATAAAAAATAAATTAGATAAATTTATTATCATAGTAACATTCTTATTTTGTGCATATTAAATATAAAATAATTTTCATATAGATTTATTTTCATTAAAAATAAACCTTTAAGTATACATTTATGATTAGTTATTTCTTTACCAATATTGAAAACAAGATGTTTAATAATGAGAGAAAAGATAACTTTGAGTAGCTGTGATTTAATAATTTAAATTTAATAAAGATGTTTGAAAAAGATACACATTTCACTAGATGAAACTAAATGATGGTGGTAAAAAATATGACAAATTGTTCTGTACAAAAAGAAAGAAAAGAGAAAAATGCTGGATGTTGATGATATGATCAAGATGTTGATATTGTAAAGGCAGATGGTAATCATAAAAATGTCTTCATTGCAGAAATGAGGAGCCATTTTAGGGAATAGAATATACACATTCTATAAAAGTAAAAAAATAAATATTGTGGCAGACATTTTAGAATAAATTAGAATAAGATGTTTCTGGAGAATAACAAATTTGAAATTTTCATAATTCTCCAGAAAAAAGAAAAAGAAAAAGAAAAAAAAGATTCCTGTTCATGATTTTGATAAATCATCTATTACTTTAATAAACATGATTCTTTTATTAATCAAATTATAACACAAATCATTTGATATGTATTATTAATACTATCATTAACATAAAAGTAATAAATGAAAAAGTTATAAAAATAAGAATTGAGTTGGAGGTGCCAGTGGTGCAATGGTTATCGTCGTAGTAAATGAACACGGCGATACGAGTTCAAATCCTAGACGAGACTGATTTCATTTCACATAGCACTAATACCCCTGGGAAAGGTATGAATCCAATTATTCTGCCTCCAGCTATGGGTAAATAGTAGGACGGACTAGGTTCTTCAGCCTTGGTGAGGCAACTAGTCTAGGAGAAGGAAAACTCTGAATTAAAACCTGTTAAACTCCGCTTCAAAATTGATCATGTGTCATATCCTACCCGAGCGGAGGGGTTGGTAAATATGGTAGGGAGGTGCCCGTGGTGTAATGGTTATCGTCGTAGTAAATGAACACGGTGATACGAGTTCAAATCCTAGACGAGACTGATTTCATTTCACGTAGCACTAATACCCCTGGGAAAGGTATGAATCCAATTATTCTGCCTCCAGCTATGGGTAAATAGTAGGACGGACTAGGTTCTTCAGCCTTAGTGAGGCAACTAGTCTAGGAGAAGGAAAACTCTGAATTAAAACCTGTTAAACTCCGCTTCAAAATTGATCATGTGTCATATCCTACCCGAGCGGAGGGTTTGGTAAATATGGTAGGGAGGTGCCCGTGGTGTAATGGTTATCGTCGTAGTAAATGAACACGGCGATACGAGTTCAAATCCTAGATGAGACTGATTTCATTTCACGTAGCACTAATACTAATACTAATTGGTATGAATCCAATTATTCTCCCTCCAGCTATGGGTAAATAGTAGGACGGACTAGGTTCTTCAGCCTTGGTGAGGCAACTAGTCTAGGAGAAGGAAAACTCAGAATTCAAACCTCTTAAACTCCGCTTAAAAATTGACCATGTGTCATATCCTACCCGAGTGGAGGGGTTGGGTAAATAGGAAAAATAAGAATTGAATAATAATGAAACATAAAAAAAGGAAATAATCCATGAATTATATTTATACATATTTACCCAACCCCTCCGCTTGGGCAGGATATGACACAAGGTCAATTTTTAAGTGGAGTTTACAGGTTTGAATTCAGAGTTTTCCTTCTCCTAGACTAGGTGCCTTAACAAGGCTGAAGAATCCAGTCTGCCCTACTATTTACCCATAGCTGGAGGGTGAATAATTGGATTCATACCTTTCCCATGGACTCTAACAAAATAAATTGAAAAAAAGCTCAATGAAAACAACACAATAATGCTATATGATGCTTTGAACAAATCCTAGAAACAACACCTCATGGTGTTATGTGAAATGCAATCATTCTTGTCCAGGATTTGAACTTGCCGTGTCCATTTCCAACAATGATAACCATTACACCACGGGCACCTCCTTGAATTATATTCATAAGAATTAAAACTTAATCCAAAAATTATCTTACAGTAATTTTCAGGTTGTGTTTGGACTGAAAACATTAAGTGTTTGAATTAATACTGTTTGTCTTAAGATGAGTAATTTTTGTTGCTTCATAAAAATTTTTAAATCATGATATATGCATACCTTGGCATCTAATGAAAATGATGTCAACATATGCCTTGCAAAGTTGTGGAATGCTATTGACAGATTATCCATAATATGGAAGTCAGATCTATCCAGTAAAATAAAACAAGATTTCTTCTAAGCAGTGGCCATATCAATACTACTAAATGGATGCACCACATGGACACTAACAAAATAAATTGAAAAAAAGCTCAAGGAAAACAACACAAGAATGCTATATGTTGTTTTGAACAAATCCTAGAAACAACACCTCACAAAACAGCAGTTGTACGGCCATTGACCTCCCATCTCAAAAACCATCCGAGTATGACAAACAAAACATGCAGGACACTGTTGGAGGCGTAAGGACAAACTCATAAGGGATATTTTGTAATGGACTCCTACACATGGACATGCCAGTGTTGGTTAACTAGCAAATATTTATATATATCAGCTCTGTGTGGACACTGGATACAGTCTAGAAGATTTACCAGGAGTGATAAATGATATAGATGGATAGCAAGAGAGATAAGTAAAAAGTAAAGTAGGCGACCATAGTCGAGGGTGACCCGAAGGCTCCCTTTTCGATAGCTTACTACACCAATGTGTAGAGGAGGGCGCTACTCCATACCCTGGATTGCTCCACTTTACCCTTGATCTGTACCTTATAATGCTGAGTGTTAAGCAAGGAGGCATCAAGTACCATTTTTTGAGTCTTTGGTATGACTCGACCTGGGATTGAACCCAGGTCTCCCGGGCGATTGGCGAACACTCTAACCGCTAGGCCAATGTCCGGTAGAACAAAACACTTCGGGCTCGTCCGAAGAGAGATAGCATAACTTTATGATGATGAAATAAGTAATCTGAATCAGAATTTGATATTTCTGGTTTGTTAGAAGTCAAACTTTATTTTGAAAAACAAAAAGCTTTTCTTTACCAAAACTAAAAGAAAGATAACAAAATTAGCTCAGTGAGAAATGATTTAATGACCATAAAACACAACAGAAATAATTTTTGAATTATTATTTTAACATTTGGCAATATAGATTTTTTTTCTTTAATCTCAGATAGGGCCAACTTCCAAGAATAAGTAAGTAATGTTTACAAAGTAAATTAACTTATCTTTCTCCTTTTTACTTATACAGACAAACATATATATATTTACCAACTTCTCCGGGCAGGATATGACACAAGGTCAATTTGTAAGCAGAGTTTAACAGGTTTGCATTCATAGTTTTTCTTCTCCTAGACTAGTTGCCTCACCAAGGCTGAAGAACCTAGTCTGTCCTATTATTTACCCATAGCTGGAGGGAGATTAATTGGATTCATACCTTTCCCAAGGGTATTAGTGCTATGTGAAATGCAATCAGTCTCATCCAGGATTTGAACTTGTGTCGCCGTGTCCATTTCCTACGATGATAACCATTACACCACGGCACCTCCATCATATACACAAACATATATATACATATAGAACTAGAATAAAAACACAGTAAAGATATTTAGGTACCCATTATTATATATTGCTTTATCAAACATTATAATTAAGGAAAAACTGGATTCAGTCTTGAAGTTATCAAGTTTTATTTGATGAAAACCCCAAAATATCACAAATATATTGAACAGTTGACTTGTGAGTTACGCAGGGTGTCTCAAAATAGATGCAACCCATTAATATGATAATGATTTACTATTGAGACAAGCACAATGGCAGTCATTTGAAACACATCCTGTAAAAAATGCAGCCTTTGAGTTAGAGACATCAAATCAAAGTTTATTTTAATTATTATATCAGCTTCCAGGACATGTAATCTTTTTTTTTGGTCTCTAGTCTTAGTAATAAATCATTATCATATTAATGGGTTGCATCTATTTAGAGACAGTTTTGAATGATTTTGTCACCAAATAAATAGAGAGGCAAAATATTTTTCCTCTCTTGTCCAAAACATTTTGATCAAAGATTAATAGTTGTTATAGTATTCTATTTTCAAATCTGAAAAAAAAACCCCAAAACAACAACATTATTATTAGTAGAGTTATTAGTAGTCTCATAGGTTCCATGTATATTGAGACACCCTATATCATTTAAACGTCTGGCAATATAGTTTTTTTTTCTTTAATCTCAAATAGGGCCAACTCCCAATAATAAGTAAGTAATGTTTACTTTGCAAATCTATTTATCATTCTCTTTTTTTCATATACATTTACTTATACAGACATACATTTGTGTGGGTATATAGATATTCTTTAAACTATGGCAACAAATTTCCTTCATACAAAGCTGATAAACAAACAGTTTGCCATTGAGTACAATGGAAATATATGGGTTGCATCTATTTTGAGACAGTTTTGAATGATTTTGCCTCCATATAAGCAGTGCCACAAAATATTTTTTCCTCTTTTGTCTAAGGCACTGTGATTGAGGATTAATAGTTGTTAGAGAATACTATTTTCACATCTGAAACAAAAAAGAATACAACATTATTATTAGTAGAGTTATTAGCAGCCACATGGGTCCCACATATATTGTGACACCCTATAGTCTAAGAAAAATTTAGTAAAATACAAGAATGATTATTTTTTGGAATATAAATATGACAAGAATGTTTGTTGTTTTTTTCTCTTTTGCTTTTCCCTAATTTCTAAGATGAAAATTAAATAACAAAACATAATTTTCCCCAAAACAAAAATGTGTTTGATGTTGTAATAAAATAATTTACATTGATAAAAAATTTCATATAAAATCAGATATAAACAGAATCAATTAAAGAAAGACAGGTTAATAGATGTTTCAAAACAACAAATTGGGGAAAAATTTATCAATAAACACTAACACAGAAAGCAAAAATCATAACATGAAAATCTGTCAAAAGAAATAAAACAGTCTTTAAAAAATTTCAAATAAATTTTTTTTTTCCTCTGAATGTTTTTCATGTATTAAAATTCTTTGTAATAATATTTTACAATGTGACTTCATTGCTATTTTTTCTATTATTACTATTATTTTATTATTTTATATCATCACTATTTTATTATTACTGATACTAACAGTTTCATTTCATTTTAAGTATATGTAGATTCTAAAAAGTTAGGAAATAAAAAAGAAATGAGGTGTGATCAAAAAGTCTTGAGACCAAAGTTTTATTTTAATTGTTTTAATTTTAGAATGAAGAATTTGAAATTGAAATGAAGATGTATACACAACAGAGCAAAATATATATCAATATTGTATATTAATGTCAGTTAGTCTAAAACTTCTCTAATGATTATCAGACATGAAAAATGTGCATCATCACTTGTATTGTAAGTTCACATAATCAATCAATATCTAAAAAAGAGCTAAGAATCATTTACAGCAAAAATTACAACACTAAATTATATTTTAAGATTACAACGTTTAATTATATCTTAATATTACATTTAATTATGTTTTAAGATTGCAACAGTAAATTATATTTTAAGACTACAACACTAAATTATGTTTTAAGATTGCAACACTAACTCATATTTTAAGTTTGTAACACTAACTTATATTTTAAGTTTGCAACACTAACTTATATTTTAAGTTTGCAACACTAACTTATATTTTAAATTTGCAACACTAACTTATATTTTAAGTTTGCAACACTAACTTATGTTTTAAGAGAGCAGCACTAAATTACGTTTTAAGATTGCAATGCTAAATTATGTTTTAAGTTTGTAACACTAACTTATATTTTAAGTTTGCAACACTAACTTATGTTTTAAGAGGGCAATGCTAAATTATGTTTTAAGATTGCAATGCTGAATTATGTTTTAAGATTGCAACACTAACTTATGTTTTAAGTTTGCAACACTAAGTTATATTCTAAGTTTGCAATTCTAACTTATGTTTTAAGAGAACAGCACTAAATTATGTATTAAGATTGCAATGCTAAATTATGTTTTAAGATTGCAACACCAACTTGTGTTTTAAGTTTGCAGCACTAAATTATGTTTTAATATTACATCAATTGTACAAGTCTAAATTTGGTACCAACTGTGCTCTTGATTCATGAAAATCATTACTATTTTTATGAGTATTTATTTTAGTTTTTTATTTCTCTTGCTTTCACTCCAAGTAGTAATAGTTTTTAGTTCTTTCAACTTGTAAGATGGAGTAGAGTCAGCCATTACGATTGCACTGTTTTTTTTTCTTCTTAATTTCAGGAGGAGTCTCCATAAGGTTGTGGCTAATGTGCTGAACTGCAACATTGTAGTGGGTGTGTTATGCTATTGCGTTTCCTTTCTAATACCCTTGGGAAAGGTATAAACCCCCTTATCTTTCCAGCTATAGGTTAAATAATGCCAATACTGTTCTTCTACTGAAGGATTGCTTTGGCATTAAATAACCCACAAAGGTTGATATGCTATTAAACAAAGAAAACAAACATTTTTCCAAATTCAGTCAAATACTATCCTCACAGGTTTGTTGCCTAGCCATGGGTTAAATAGTACAACAACTGTTCAAGGATGGCTTTGACATTAGATAAATCAAAAGGGTTAATATGCCATTAAACAAATAAAGCAAGCTTCATGCAACTAAAGCTGCTGCAATGTAGACTAACCAACAAGGAAGATAATTACAATCATTTATGATATTCATAAAACCAATATTTTAACTGATACAAATAATTAAAAAATTGATTGAATTTCATTTATATTTGATATTTTTATTGTCACTTTAGTTGGTTTTACACTAATAATGTTGATGATTTTATTTATTTTTAATATTTTTCATTGATAAAAACTCTATTATTGTATTTTTTGTAGATTTTATTGAAAAAATATTTTTTCAAGAAATAAATTTGTGGACATGTGCAGTTACTTCTTATCAAAATTACTCAGACTATAATCCTATAGCCTTTAGTGATTAAAAATAAAAAATCTCTCAGTGAGACACAAACTCACACCTCTGGGAAATCCTATCTTACTGCAGTTGATACTTTTACTGATGAAGCTACAAAATATTTATTATTGGCATAAGATCAGATCAAACTATATAAATGTTTCTAGTTAATTATTATTGTTGAAATGATTTTACAAAAATAGATTGATAAGGTTTCCAGTTAAAATTATAACAATTTTTTTGTTTTAATTTTATTTCAGAATTTTTTTTAACTATTGTCACTTTTACTACTTTTATTTTTATCTAAGTTTATTTTAAAACATTTTAGTTTGGTTTGACTTCTTTGTTTAATGGCATATCAACATTTGTGGATTATTTAATGCCAAAGCCATCCTTCTGAAATATAGTTGTGGTTTGGTTTGGTTTGGTTTGGTTTTATGGCATATCAACTATCATAAGTTATTTAATGCCAAGTCCTTTTTATACATATATATTAAAAATATGATTTGTAAACACATTTTATTAATAACATTTTTAAACATGCCTGAGCTCATTTTTTTGCACATAGTTAAATGGTTTCAAGTATTTCTATCTAATATGAATAATTGTATTTACTATTACTCATTTATTTATACACAGTTCAATGTTTTCAAGTATTGCTATTTAATACTCCCAATTCGATTAAACATCAATCATTTGTTTACACACAGTTAAATGATCAAACAGTTCTATTTCAAATAATTCAGTTTAGCATAAGTTAATAAAGTTGAATTATTCCAAGTATTGTTATGTATCACTAACAATTCAATTAAACATCAGGCATTTGTTTAGACACAGTTAAATGATCAAACAGTTCTATTTGACCCATAGATAGGTCCCTATTAGGTGCTACCACTCCAGGCCAGTGTGAACCTGGGAGTGATGACATTGAAGGAGCTCTCTGAATTCCCCAAAGCTCCAGCATTACAGGTGCCTCACCATCAGATTGTTTAGTGTCATATATCCAGGATACTCATTGGAGGGATTGATGCAGTTGGTGTATTCTGCAGCCCTAGCTCACTGGACCATATAGTAGTGGTACTAATCAACCCATTGCGGGGAGTGATAAGAGAGCTCATTTTTTCTTTGTTTAATGGCATACCAACCTTCATGGATTATTTCATGCCAAAGCCATCCTTGTAGAAGAACTGTAGTGGTACTATTTAACACATTGCTGGGAGGATAAAGGAGTTTATACTTTTCTTTGTTTAATGGCATATCAACCCTCATGGATTATTTCATGCCAAAGCCATCCTTGTAGAAGAACTGTAGTGGTACTATTTAACACATTGATGGGAGGATAAAGGAGTTTATACTTTTCTTTGTTTAATGGCAAACCAACCTTCATGGATTATTTCATGCCAAAGCCATCCTTGTAGAAGAACTGTAGTGGTACTATTTAACACATTGATGGGAGGATAAAGGAGTTTATACTTTTCTTTGTTTAATGGCATATCAACCCTCATGGATTATTTCATGCCAAAGCCATCCTTGTAGAAGAACTGTAGTGGTACTATTTAACACATTGATGGGAGGATAAAGGAGTTTATACTTTTCTTTGTTTAATGGCATATCAACCCTCATGGATTATTTCATGCCAAAGCCATCCTTGTAGAAGAACTGTAGTGGTACTATTTAACACATTGATGGGAGGATAAAGGAGTTTATACTTTTCTTTGTTTAATGGCATATCAACCCTCATGGATTATTTCATGCCAAAGCCATCCTTGTAGAAGAACAGCTGTGGTACTATTTAACACATTGATGGGAGGATAAAGGAGTTTATACTTTTCTTTGTTTAATGGCATACCAACCTTCATGGATTATTTCATGCCAAAGCCATCCTTGTAGAAGAACAGCAGTGGTACTATTTAACCCATTGGTGGGGGGATAAAGGAGTTTATACTTTTCTTTGTTTAATGGCATATCAACCCTCATGGATTATTTCATGCCAAAGCCATCCTTGTAGAAGAACTGTAGTGGTACTATTTAACACATTGATGGGAGGATAAAGGAGTTTATACTTTTCTTTGTTTAATGGCAAACCAACCTTCATGGATTATTTCATGCCAAAGCCATCCTTGTAGAAGAACTGTAGTGGTACTATTTAACACATTGATGGGAGGATAAAGGAGTTTATACTTTTCTTTGTTTAATGGCATATCAACCCTCATGGATTATTTCATGCCAAAGCCATCCTTGTAGAAGAACTGTAGTGGTACTATTTAACACATTGATGGGAGGATAAAGGAGTTTATACTTTTCTTTGTTTAATGGCATATCAACCCTCATGGATTATTTCATGCCAAAGCCATCCTTGTAGAAGAACTGTAGTGGTACTATTTAACACATTGATGGGAGGATAAAGGAGTTTATACTTTTCTTTGTTTAATGGCATACCAACCTTCATGGATTATTTCATGCCAAAGCCATCCTTGTAGAAGAACAGCAGTGGTACTATTTAACCCATTGGTGGGGGGATAAAGGAGTTTATACTTTTCTTTGTTTAATGGCATATGAACCTTCATGGATTATTTCATGCCAAAGCCATCCTTGTAGAAGAACAGTAGTGGTACTATTTAACCCATTGTGATAGATTTGACAAAAATGCATTCATAACATTTTATGATAATATGAAAGGTATATAAAGTGGAGACTAGCTTTCTTTTTAAAGTCAGTCAAAATGGATATAAGAAGCCTGCTCAAAAAAGAAGTAGAAAAATCTCATATAGTAGGTGATCTAAAAAATTATGCACCAAAAAAAACGTAAATGATGTGGTATTAAAAGAAAAATTTTCAAAGATTTTTTGCCACTCGAAAGAAAGAAAGAAAGAAAGAAAGAAAAAGAAAAAGAAACTTTCAAATTTTCCTCAAATCTAATCAATTAAAACTTGTTCTAAAAATATTTTACAATTTTCTGAATTTCTTAGATGAAGCCTTTTCAGTTAGTGTTAATTTTTCAAATAGTATTTCCTTCATCTAAATTTCATTTGCTTTTTATTACAACTCAGCTCACAAATTGTTATTTTAGAGTTATTTAGGAAGCACAAAGAGATTTGAAATTGCATCTTCTATTTTTGGGAGCTGGTTATTTTTTTTTTATCCTATAGATTCTCTGTAGTATATAGGACCTCAATCACACAATATCAGTCATATGAATCCACTTACCCCGTCTCAACTATGGATGGTTAATTATTATCTCTACTGTTCTTCAACAGGACTTTGGCATTAAATAACTCATGAAGGTTGATATGCCACTGAACAAAGAAACCAATGATTGTGCTGTTGTTTCCATTGCAAGTTGTTTTTTTTATGAGGGTGGAGTAGCTAACCCTGCACACCCTAGTTTTGATTTCACAATTTTTCTTCTAGTCTAATTTGTTAATCTACAAGTTTAGCCCTTCTGTTTATCATAGTTGGGTAGATAAGAGGTTAATTTATATCTCTTTCCTGAGGGCATTAGTACCAAATAAAATGTAAGTAGTCATCATCATCATCATCATCATCATCATCATCATCATCATCAGTTCATGCTGACAGCATGGAGTTCCCTGACTCTTTCTTGCCATTTGTCTCAATCATCCATCACTCCTGGTTGATTCTCTCAACTGCATCTAGTGTCTGATGTATGTAAGTCTTTGTTGATTGGAAAATATCAAAATGACAATCTGAAACTTATAGTAAAAATAAAAATGAATTAGATATTATCATATCTGATGTAAACAGAAAATTTCAATATTTGGAGAAATAAAGAGTATGGTCACATGACTAAAATTGAATTATTCTTACTGGTTGGCGTTCATAGCCTGATTAGTAAAGTTCTGTTTTCAATAAGAAATAACAAAAATAAAATGAAAAAAATACAAATAAAAAATCAGAAACAACTATGATAAAAATACTGTAAAAATATTCAGGTACCCTTTATTACATTTTGCTTTATCAAACATAGTATTTAAGATAAAACTGGATTCAGTCTCAAAGTCATTAATCCTTATTTGAAGAAAACCCAAAAAGATCACAAATATATAGAACAGTTGACTTGTGAGTTATACATTCAGCATATATTTGGTTCTTAGAAAAAACGAAAATGTCTTATAAAAAATTATAGGTCACAGTAACAATTTTACTGTTAGATAAGATAGAAAATAATCAGTTTGGTAATGCAATCAGCAATAAGAAAGAGATTAGTTTAGGAGATCAAGTTCTTTCATATGTATTAAAATGAATCATGCTCTAAATATCAACTTTTTTTCAATCACTTAGAATATTCGAACTATTGCTTTTATCTTAATTGTTATACTCTTGTTGCGGAGCCAATAAACAATAATTCCGTGTTGACAAGGCACAACACTCTCTCACAGCAGGACACATTGTACAATTGATATAGGCATTTGGTGGAAAAGTACTTCTTAGTAAAAGCATCAAGAGGTTGCAGGTTCAATTCCAACTACAGGTAAATAATAAGGAAACTTACAATAATTGATCACTTGAACCCAGTCATGATTAATGGAATTAGAACAATCTACCCCATGGATTAAATAAAGGGTTCAGTTTGAAGTTCTGTGTGGGCTCCTAAGTTTGATGTGAAACACTTGAAGAAGGCTGAAGAATGTATTGGCTGGAATGTTGTGTTTATAACAATGAAGATGAAGACAATAGTCCATATATTCTAAGTGATGAAAATTATCAAGTTTCATCTCAGAAATTTAGACAACTAAATATTTAGTCTGCTAAAAGGATTCAGTCAAAGCTTATTAATAAAAACACTGGAGGTTATTATAACTACATTTGTTTTTGTTTTTTTACGTGCTAGGATAGGAAAGTACATGGATGGGAAATGAACTTAATCCATTTAAAATTTTAAAATAAGTCAGTTTATTTAAAAGTCTTGAAGTGATAACAGAACTGTTCATAAGTAAAGTAAGTTTAAAGTTCTTTCTAGTAAATTCATCTTCTGATTTTTTATCTTTTCAAACTTTAGTTTGTCAAACTTTTCCAGTGCTATTTTCTACTTTCAACTGGTCAACTTTTCTTTCTTTAAAACTCTTGTATTAAGTCCTGATCATCAAATAAATAAGAGATATTCTAAAAAATTTTCTTTTCTAATTCAATGAATTTTATAAAATAATTCCCTAGGTATTAAAAAATCTGTAAATAAAAAAGAATAACATGGAAACAAATTTGATTAAAAATTTTATTCAATGAAATTTGTACAACTTAAACTTCAAGAGTTTAAGTTAAAGTTGAATTTTAAGTTATTTAACATAAAATGGAAAATCAATGATTTTCTGAAATTTGAAATTCATTATAAACTTTCTTAAGTTTGAAAAAGTCCTTAATTTATATATTATATAATGACCAGGCCATTGGCTTATGAGTAGAGTGTTTGCCAATGGTCTGGGAGACTGGGCTTCAATCCCAGGTTGAGTCATACCAAAGACTCAAAAAATGGTAATTGATGCCACCTTGCTTAACACTCAGTATTATAAGGTACAGATCAAGGGTAAAGTGGAGCAATCCAGGGAATGGAGTAGCACCCTCCCCTACACCTTGGTGTAGTAGCTATTGAAAAGGAAGCCTTTGGGTCACCCTTGACTGAGGTCACCAACTTTACTTATATAATTTAATGATTATACACACAGGTATATATACATTTACATTAAATTGCATATTTTTGAGAAGATAAATAAAAGCATTCAATTTAATTCAATGTATCAGATCCAGCTTAGTAATAATATACTACATTGTTTCTGAATGAAGAATATAATTGTAATGGCCACAAATAAGGAAATATAAGTATTGGCAAAAAAATATAGGTTACATGAGTATACTAATGAAGTGCATTACATAATAGTATTGTCTCAAAATGATGAATATAAAAGCTTTGTTCTCAAACCTAAAATACAAGACTACTGTACTGATATACAGGCTACAATGACATTGCTTCCAAATACTCAATATAAAAGCATTGTTTGTAAATCTAGAAGCAACAATTAAAACCCAAACTTGAAAGCTATTATTTCATTGGCTCTAAATTTTGAATATAAAAGCCTCTTTTCCATACATAATATATAAGATTACATTACTGAACTACAAGCTATTATTGCAGCACCTACAAATGCTATATGTAAGACCATTGTCACCAGATCTAAAATTCTAAGATTACACAACTAAAATTCACATTATTATTACTTTGCTTCTAAAATCTGAATAAAATGCTTTGTAATATTGCTAAGCTGGTGAATTAATTGATGCAAGGTTGCTTGGTAGCTTTATTGCATATCAACCCTTGTTTGTTATTTAAAGCCAAATCCTCTTTATACATACATTTATATTATATATATGATTGCTAAATTAATCATTTGTTGGTAACACTATTTTTATACAAGCTAGAGCTCATTTGTTTGCACACAGTTAAATGGTTTCTAGTACAGTTATTTACCAGGGAGTAATGGCAATGAAAGGGTACTCCTCCTTCCCCAAAGCTCCAGGATTATTGGAGCCTCACCATCAGACTGTATTGTATCATATCTAGGACACCCAATGGGGGGGTGTTATCCTGCTGCAGAGGTGCAGCTGACTGGGCTCTGACTGAAGTAAGATATTGCAACATATGAACAGCAGAATTAGAACTGTCCATCCAAATGAATTGAATAATGGATTTGGTTTGAAATTCCTGAAAAGTTACCAGTTACGAGGTGCATACGATAAGTTTCCAGACTTTTTTGTATGGGCATTTAAAATCATCATAGACTCTTAAAAGTTCAGTATGTTATTGCTATACATCTTATGAGATGACTGACCAATTTTTATGATTTTAGCTACAAATGAACAGCTACAGCAGCAATTAGAATACACCCTACTAAAGCCTGATTATCACAGCTGGTGAATTTCAAAAATGCAATCTGGCACTTTAGAAGAACGATATGCAATAAAATTGGGTTTTATACTTGGAAAAATGCCACAGAAATGTATGGAATGCTTCAGACTGCTTTTCGACCATGTTGTATGAATCAAGCATGAGTTTTTGAGTGGCATAAGAGATTCAAGGAAAGCAGGGAGTCTGTGAGGGATGATGAGAGGTGTGCGAGGAGTAAGGAAGTCAATACACCAGAGTTGATTGGCCAAAGGGTTAGGGTTAGGGTTACTATGCTGAGGTTTTAAGGGAGTTCAGGATGAGATTCCATCGGAAGAGGCCAGCACTCTTTAAATCGGGTCAGTGGCATTTCCAGCTGGACAATGCACCAGTCTACAACTCCATCCTTGTCACAGACTATTTATGTTAGTGTAAAAAGTGTTTGGATAAATGACGACATAAATTTACATAAAAAAATTTCAAATTGACCTTTAATCAAAGAAAGACAAGGATAAAGATATCATCATCTTGGTGTACCAACAGCATAGATTTTTTTTTACTCTCTCCTGCCATCCTTTTCTATCATCCATTGTTCATGGCATGTATGGTGGGAAAGAGAGAGAGTGATAAAGAGAGAGAGAAGGAGAGAAAGAGAGGGAGAGAAAGAGATGGGGGGGTAGAGAGAGTGAGAGGAGAGTAATATACATATATAAAATATTTAAAAAGTTTGGTGAAAAAAGAGAATCTAAATACTATTGAATCATTGTGTTTTTTTACTCATTCTAATAATAGAATGATTTCATTCACTCTAATGTGATGTAAAAAATTATCCCTTATATACCTAATGTGCTGATATAGTTGTAGAAATATGGTTGTAATATCTAGCTCACAGATGTTGACCAACTAGCACATTGCTCAGTGTTTCTTTTTATTTTTATATTTAACTTGTGTGAGTTAAATATACAAGTAAAAATTCTATAATTTTATGTACACATGCTTCTGCCTTCATTTTACCAACTCTGTAAATCTCACTCTGTACTAAGCTGTGGTATTTGTACAAAAGGCAGATAAGTAAGAAAAAAAGTTGTGATTTAATGTTATATCTAGAATGTAAGTGTTGGGAATTTGCAAACCTAATTCCACATAAAAATAAGACATACCTTTTTTGGTGCAGGTATTCATCTTCATATATTTCAGTCAGAATACTTTAACTCAGTCAACAAGACAAAAACAAGAGGATGACTTTTTAAAACACAAGTGGTGTTCTTTTACAAAAAGAGCAATAAAAACTAAGGGCAGATAACCTCACCCTTAGTCAATGTGGGATCCGGAGCAGATAACCCAGACCTGACAATTACAATTATCAATAGTTCTATCAAGTCCTGACTTGAGTGATTATTTCAACAGTAAGATTATTGTAACAAAATGAAGGCTATTATTTCATTGATACCAAATAATGAATTTAAAACCATTGTTTATATATCTAGAATATGAGGAGGTGTTCATGGTGTAATGGTTACCATTGTAGGAAATGGACATACGGATATAAGTTCAAATCCTGGACAAACACTGTTTGCATTTAACATAATATTAATAACCTTGGGAAAGGTATGAATCCAATTATTCTCCCTTTAACTATGGGTAAATAGTATGGCAGACTTAGTATGGCAACCAGTATAAGAGAAGGAAAACTTTGAATTCAACCTATTAAACTCCACTTAAAAATTCACCTTAAGTTGCATCCTGCTTTTGCGGGTAAGTTCAACAAGAAACACCTGAAGAAGGCCAAAGGATGCATCAACTAAAACATTAAGAATATAACATTAAAGTGAAGACAATAGTCCAAATACTCTAAATGATAAAAGAATTATCAAGCTTTATCTCAGAAATTTAGAGAAAGTAAATTGAATTATTTGTATTATGTTGCTGCACTTGAAACCATCTAACTTTGTGCAAATGAATGAATAATGTCAACTAGAATGATTAGCATTAAATAGCAATAATTGAAACCATTTCATATTCGGCATATGACATTAAACTGCATTAAAATGAGAGTTTAGGGAATGTGGAGTACTCCTTCATTATCATTACTCTCAGGTCCACTCTGACCCAGAGTAGTAGTACCTATTAGGAGGCCATCTATAGACCAAATAGAACTGTTCAATCTTTTACGATGGATTATTATTAATATAAAATAGAATTATTAGTGCTGAATAGCAATACTTAAAACCATTTTACTGTGTGCAAAACATTATTTAAAAATAATGTTACCTACAAATCATGTTGCAAATCATGTATATATATATGTTGCAAATCATGTATATATATATGTTGCAAATCATGTATATATATATATATATATATATATATATATATATATATATATATATATATATAAAGTAAGTAAGTAAAGCTGGCGACCTTAGTTTAGGGTGACCCAAAGGCTCCCTTTTCAATAGCTACTACACCGAGGTATAGGAAAGGGTGCTACTCCATTCCCTGGATTGCTCCATTTTACTCTTCATCCTTACCTTATAGTACTGAGTGTTAAGCAAGGTGGTATCAATTACCATTTTTTGAGTTTTTGATATGACTCAACCTGGGATTGAACCCCAATCTCCTGGACCATTAGTGAATGCTTAAAATTACTCATATTTTTTTGTAATAATATTTACTCATATTTTTTTGTAATAATATTTATTTCAGCAGACCCTATATTTTTTTAAGATGTTAGATCTGCAACTTCAGACAAAGAAATGATGAGAAATTTCTTATGAAGATTTAGAAAAACCTTCAAAATTTGCTCTGTATTTTAATTTATTACTATTTTACATTGCGCTCTCTTTTGGATTTAAAATTACAGGGATATTGAGGTAAGAAAATCTGAATATAGAATCATTCCCACCATCAGCTGACTTGGCATTAGATAATATAAGGATATAAGTAAGTAAAGTTGGCGACCATAGTCGAGGGTAGCCCGAAGGCTCCCTTTTCGATAGCTACTACACCAATGTGTAGGGGAGGGCGCTACTCCTTCCCTGGATTGCTCTACTTTACCCTTGATCCGTAACTTATAATGCTGAGTGTTAAGCAAGGAGGCATCAAGTACCATTTTTTGAGTCTTTGGTATGACTCGACCTGGGATTGAACCCAGGTCTCCCGGGCCATTGGCGAACACTCTAACCCCTAGACCAATGTCCGGTAAAGAGAGAAAAAAAGGGTAAACTATCAAATCAACAAAAAATAAAACAAATGAGACCACAGCCTAATGTTTGTAAGTGAAATGTGCATATTATCTGAATGGTTTTAAATAATGATTTTTATGAACACATTTTTCGGAACGTAAATGCCTTTAACACCATTATGAACTTAAGCTACAAAGAGGAACTTTTGCTCTGTTTGTCTTCATTCTTTGTCCAGTGCTATAAATTTGAACTCATCTACTATGATGCTACAGTCTATCTATTAGGAGGTGCCCATGGTGTAATGGTTATCATCATAGGAAATGGACATGGCGATACGAGTTCAAATCCTGGACGAGACTGATTGCATTTCACATGGCACTAATACCCTTGGGAAAGGTATAAATCCAATTATTCTCAATCCAGCTATGGGTAAATAAATAGTAGTGCAGACTGGTTTCTTCAGCCTTAGTGAGGCAACTAGTCTAGGAGAAGGAAAACTCTTAATTCAAACCTGTTAAACTTCACTTAAAAATTGACCTTGTGCCGTATCCTGTCCGAGCAGAGGGGTTGGTAAATATGGATGCTACAGTCTATCTCTTTAACCATTACATCATTAGGACTCCCCAACTGAAAAATAATAATAGTCATAATTATTATTAATAATAATGCAATATAACCTATTTCTGCATTTGTATTACTTAATATAAACTTTGTATTAAAGAATACAGTAATTATTCAAGTCATACTATCAAAACTTCAACAAATATCATCATCATCTTGGCATGCCAACAGGATGGATTTCTTGACTCTCTCTCTCACTCTCTCTCGCTATTCATCTCTATTAGTCATCACTCTGGGTAAGTCCACTAGACAGCGTCTAGTGTCCCCACAGAGCTGATGAATGTAAGTTTTGTTGGTTGACTAACGCTGGTTTGTACATTTATAGCAATCTATTTATATCACAGATACACATTCATATGAAACTAAGCCCCATGAAAATTTTTTTTATAAAAGTAATAGCGCATTGTGGTTGAAGATGCAAGCATCTAAAAGTAAAATTTGATGTAGGAAAAAGTTTTTTCTTCTTTGTTTCATAGCATATCAACCTTCATTGGTTATCAAATGCCAAAACCATCCTTGTAGAAGAACACTCATGATAATATTTTACCTGTAGTTGGGAGGGAGATAAGTTTTGGTTCCTTTGTTTTTAATACCATATTAATCTTTGTGGGTTACTTAGTGCCAGAGCCATACTTAAAGAAGTGATACTATTTAACTGATAGTTGGGAGGGAAAAGTTTTGGTTTGGTTTCTTTGTTTAATGGCATATCAACCTTCATGTGATATCTAATACCAAAGTCAGCCTTCTAGAAGAATGGTCGTGGTACTATTCAACCCATAGTTGGGAGGGAAAAGTTTTGGTTTGGTTTCTTTGTTTAATGGCATATCAACCTTCATGTGATATTTAATGCCAAAGCCAGCCTTCTAGAAGAATGGTAGTAGTACCACTCAACCCATAGCCGAGGGATAAGTTTTGGTTTGGTTTCTTTGTTTAATGGCATATCAACCTTCATGTGATATTTAATGCCAAAGTCAGCCTTCTAGAAGAATTGTAGTAGTACCATTCAACCCATAGCCAGGGGATAAGTTTTGGTTTGGGTTTTTTGTTTAATGGCATATCAACCTTCATGTGATATTTAATGCCAAAAAACCCCTTGTAGAAGAATAGTAGTTGTACTATTTAGTTCATAGCTGGGGGTGATGAAGGGGTTCATACCTTTCCTGAATATATTAGTCTGAATGCAAACATGATAGTATGACTGAAGTTTGAACTTACTATGATATTGCAATCCATCATGTTAGTTATTACTCTGTGATGACACATCCTTGGAGAAAAGTAATATAAAACTAAAAAGAGACATTTTCATTGAAACCAAAATCAGAAAATTGATATCTGATAGAAAGTTAAGAGATAAATTGAACAGTTTTGAGCTAGCATCATGAGATTTATTTGTACAAAACTTTCTTGGGTCTCATTCAGCAGAAAATTATTGTGATTTAATAAATAACTTTGCATGTCAAAAAATTGGATGCGGAACACCTTTGGAAATAAATTTTATTACATTTTAATCACAATTTTTTAAATGGATTATTTACACCTACCAAAAGTCTACAAGATCCAAATCTGGAGTGTAAGGATGGATGAGGGATAAAAGTTATTGTGGGTATCACCAAAAATTCATGGATAATTCAATGGCATTCAATGATAGAATTAAGAGAAAATTGATTGGTTGGTTGTTTTGTTTTATGGCCTATCAACCCTTTACAGGTCATTTAACACCAAATTAAATTCCAAACTATTCAGTATGCAGTTTAAATGTCAAAACAGTCCTATTTCAACCAATTCAGTTTAGCATAAGTATACAGTTTAGTTCTATTTGACCCATAGATAGAACCCTATCAGGTGCTACCACTCCAGCTCAGAGTGGACCTGGGAGCAATGGCAATAAAGGGGTACTCTGCATTCCCCAAAACTCTAGTATTACTGGAGCCTCATCATCAGATCGTTTAGTGTCATATCCAGGACACTCATTGGGGGATTCTTACCCCTCTACAGAGATCCAGTTGGTTTATTCTGTCGCCTCTGCTGACTGGGCCAGAGACAATTGAAAAAATTGATAAAAATTATTACTTCTTATTATATACCTCTTGTTTATTACTTCTTCATTATCATTATGATGTGTATATCTTGTAGGGTAGATGCTGACTGGCTAATAACATTTGCTAAATACTGATCGATATACTGGTTGATATTGGGTTACTGCTTTCATAGGTACATCTAATTTACATAGGATACTACGACTTCTTGTATGTGCAGGAATAATATAATACTCAGTTGAATTTAATTAATGTAGAAAATTTGCAATATGTTTGAGGGAAAAGCATAATTATCAATTAGCAGGTGTTATAGGATACAGGAAATTTTTACACCTGCATTGGGAGGAAAAGCAGTAGCAGGAGTTACTACCTTGCCTCTTCCCTTCTCTTTCCACACATCTGACATATATACTATATATATATGTGTATGTGCATGCGTGTGTGTGTGTGTGTCTGTGTGTGTGTGTGTGCGTGCGTGTGTGTATTACATTATATATATATATATATATAATGTAATACACACACATAACTCGGTCCATTGGCCTAGTGGGTTGAGTATTTGCTAATAGCTCAGAAGACTGGTATTCAATCCCAGGTTGAGTCACACCAAAGACTCAAAAAATGGTACTTAACACTCAGCATTATAAGGTATGTATCAAGGGTAGAGGAGCAATCCAGGGAAAAAGTTGTAGTAGCTAATGAAAAGGAGCCTTAGAGTTTCCCGTGACTAAGTTTGCCAACTTTACATAATATTGTATTTATGATGTAATGTATTATACAATATATATATATATATATATATATATATATATTTACCAACCCCTCCGCTTGGGCAGGATATGATACAAGGTCAATTTTTAAGTGGAGTTTAAAAGGTTTGAATTCAGAGTTTTCCTTCTTATAGACTTGTTGCCTCACAAAGGTTGAAGAAATCAGTCTGCCCTACTATTTATCTATAGCTGGAGGGGGAATAATCGGATTCATACCTTTCCCAAGGGTATTAGTGCTATGTGAAATGCAATCAGTCTCGTCCAGGATTAGAACTCGTGTCACCGTGTCTATTTCCAACAATGATAACCATTACACCACTGGCACCTATAATATATAAATATAATTCTTTTAATACCCTGTCTGGTGGCAAAAGCTGCTTGGTAGTGCCAGGAGTGGCAGTACTGCCTTGAGCTATTGAAACTGTGTTATCACCTCTGGTTGGCAGCAAATGAGGGCAGGGTATCGCACATCCTTTCACACGTTGTATGATGAAAAAAAAATATTGTAAAAAATTTTTAATATGAATACAATATATAATGTAATATATAATACGATATATGATGTAAAAAATTAATATATGATACAATATATAATATTGTATATATAATAATATATATACAACAAATATATAATAAATATATGCTGTATAATACACACATATAAGTATAGTGTAATATAGATATAATAATGTCACAATGTTGTACTAGATTAATGTTGAAAATTTGCAATATACTTTAGAGGGAAAACAATAATTAATTCACTGGTGTTATAGAACACAGGAAATTTTCACACCAGCACTGGAAGGAGGAGGAGGAGGAAGAGGAGGAGCAGGAAGAGGAGCAGGAGGAGGGGAAGGAGTTATTACCTTTCCCTTACTCCTTCTCTTTCTACACATCTAAAACATATAGCTCAATACCAACCAATGTGATTCGATGTATTTGTATTTTTAGATATGCAAAGCATGAAAGTCATTATGAAACAACATTTCAGTAAGAAGTATGATAAAACAATTTCTTTGTTCTACTTTAAAAGTTCATTTACTTTATGTTATTAATATTATTACCATTAATAGTAGTAACTATCAAAAAGGGAGCCTTCGGGTCACCCTCGACTAAGGTTGCCAACTTTACAAACCGGGCTATTGACCAAATGAGTTGAGTGTTTGCCAACTGTCTGGGAGACTGGGGTTCAATCCCTGGTCGAGTCATACCAAAGACTCAAAAAATGGTACTTGATGCCATCTTGTTTAACACTCAGCATTATAGGGTAAGGACCAAGGGTAAAGTGGAGCAGGGTACCAGCTCATTGGTCTAGTGGGTAGAGTGTTCGCCAATGGACTGGGAGACCGGGGTTCAATCCCAGGTTGTGTCATACCAAAGACTCAAAAAATAGTATTTGATACCTCCTTACTTAATACTCAGCAATATAACATACATATTAAGGGTAAAGTGGAGCAATCTAAGGAAAGGAATAGTGCCCTCCTCTACACCTCGGTGTAGTAGCTATTGAAAAGCGAGCCTTCTGGTTGCCCTCGACTACAATCACCAACTTTTATTATTACCATTAATTTCAAAACCTTTTAATTTTTGTCAGTATTATGTTATGTTCTTCCTCCGTAATGTGTCATAGTTTGATGTCTTGTTGTCTATTAATGATTTTTTGATAGGTTTATCAGTGACTTTAGGGGAGCTTTCAAGCAGATTCTGGAAATGTTCTTTCCACTTCTATATTTTTTCTTCTTGGCTGGCAGCTTTTAGTTCTGCTCTTGATGTGCTCTTCTATCTGCTCTCTTCATTTACTGTCTGCCATGTTATTCCTGATTTTCTATCTTCTACTTACTTTTTGATTATATTGATTTGCTCTTGAATGTATTCTTGTTCTTTTTAGTACGCATTAGTTCTTTGTAAGCTTAAGTTTCTGCATATTGACATTTGTTGGGTTTCTTTTATTAAGTAAGGACACCTTTTCCATATTATCTTGTTTTTTCCTAACTACTAGTGAACCTCATGGAACTCTACATTTGGCTCTTGGGAGGTTGATATGCACTCTACTGCTGCTTCCATGTGGGCAATGACAAAGTTTTCATATTTGTCCTTTAGAGTATGTATTTCAAATATATCTTGTAGAGCATCAAATTTGTTTCTTATAGTGACCCTATATTTATCGCTAATATCTCTAATGGCTTGTGAGGACCAATCATAATGTGGTTTTGACTTTGTTTCTAATTTCTGTGTAGACTAAGGCAGATCCTGTGATTGGGAGATACTCCTTCAAAAGAGGAATATGCCTCTAAGCTCAGAGTGCTATTTATCCACTTCTTGTTAATGAATATATAATCTGGCAGTGCATTAACATTATTTGGGTAAGTGTAGGTCCATAGTTTTTCTCCTTTTTTTGAATTTAGTATTAAGGCAACCTATCCTATTTTCGAGGGTAAAGTCTGCCAGATATTTCCCATTTCTGTTTGACGAGTTGTGTAAGCAGAATTTTTGTTGTTGCCTATTTGAGCATTCATGTCTATACTGATGATCAGAAAGCTGTGTTTGTGAATGTGCCAGACAAGGGAAGATAACTCATTGTAGGTGATTATGTCTACTTCATTACTGGTATTGGTGGGACTGTAGCATACATCTTTCTTGGTTGGATTTTCTCTACATTATTTAATTATTTTAAGGTATAATGACTGAGAAGTATTCCTGTATTTTCTGTGATAGCAGATGCAAAGGCAAATGTACATCCTTTTCCAACATCAGGAAATTTTATTTCTAGTTCATTATGGCTGTAACTATGTTTTTGTACATTCTTGTATGAATACTTAGAATACAAGTATATTATAATAAATTATAAATTATATATCTTATATATTATATATATAATTATATATTATAAATTATAAAAAATGTTATAAAAACTAAAAGTCAGTTTATAAAATCAAATAAGCATTAAATAAAGTAACATTCAATTAATGAACAAACATACTGAATATACACTAAATAACTATTAAATATACAAACTCAAACACAACATTACATGCATCATAATATCATAATGTCATGATATAAAAACACTATTATATATCATAATGCAGTTTATATGCATCATTATATCATAAAATCATATTCTCATAATATAATATTATCATTATATCATATACCATAATTCATTCTATATGTATCATTGTATCATAATATCATAATGTTATGATGAGATATCATCATTATTTTATATATCACAAAGCAGTCTATATAAATCATTGTATCATAATATCATAATGTTAAGATGAGATAGCATCATTATATTATATATCACAAAGCAGTCTATATAAATCATTGTATCATAATATCATAATGTTATGATGAGATATCATCATTATTTTATATATCACAAAGTAGTCTATATAAATCATTGTATCATAATATCATAATGTCATAATATAATATCATCATTATATCATATATCATAATGCAGTTTATATACATCCTTATATCATAAACAAAGAAAACATTTATTCAAATTTTTAACAAATGCCCCTGGAGTTTTACTGAATACAAAACAATAACATTTCAGTATTATTTTTGGGGAGTAGGGAGTCCCTGTGGTGTAATGGCTGACATCCTGGACTGCAAAATTGTTGTAAATTCAAATTCCAGTCACACCATATGATATGAACCTCAAGTTAAAGTGTACCACTACAGTTCTTCTTCCAGACATTGGCACAATGGTTAGAGTGTTCACCAATGGCCCGAGTCATACCAAAGACTTGATGCCCCTTGCTTAACACTCAGAATTATTAGGTAAGTATCAAGGGTAAAGTGGAGCAATCCAGGGAAAAGAGTAGCGACCATAGTCGAGGGTGACCCAAAGGCTCCTTTTAGAGTAGCTATCGATAGCTACTACACCAAGGTGTAGAGTAGCTATTGAAAAGGTAGCCCTCAACTACAGTCGCCAACTTTAAGTATGGCTTTGGCATTAAATAACCCATATAGGTTGGTATGCCATTAAACAAAGAAACCAAACCAAATCTTATCCCTCCAACTATGGATTAAATGATACCATTATTGTTCTTCTATAAGGATACTTTTGGCATTAAATAACCCATAAAGGTTGATATGTCATTAAAAAAAACAAAGACAAAAAACCTTATCTCCCTAGTGATGGGTTAAATAGTACCATTGCTTATTCTACAAGGATAGCTTTGGCATTGAATAACCCATGAAGGTAGATATGCCATTAAAATAAAGGAAACAATCTACTTATGGAAATGACCAATCATAGTTAACAGAACTTGGGAAACAAATTTTGAACCATTTCTTTATTATCTTGAATCATACATCTATAATTCTTGTGTGAAATTAAAAAAAAAACACAAAAAAGAAAATAACAAAAAATTAATTATTAAAACAAACTTTTCCCTTGTTGCCCAGTCGGCTGGGGCTGTAGAAAATGCCAACTGCTTCTTTGCAGAGGAGTAAGACCCCCCCCCAACGAGTGTCCTGGATATGACACTAAACAATCTGATGGTGAGATTCCAGTAATGCTGGAGCTTTGGAGAATACGAAATACCTCTTTATTGTCATCACTCCCAGGTCCACTCTGGCCTAGAGTGGTAGCACCTGATAGGGTCCTATTTATGCTAAACTGAATAGTTTAAAATAGAACTGTTTTTGACATTTAACTGTGTGTAAACAAAGACTATACTTATACTAAACTGAATTATTTGAAATGAAACTGTTGGACTAAACTGAATAGCTTGAAATAGAAATTTTTTTGACAATTAAACTGTGTACTTATGCTAAACTGAATTGTTTGAAATATAAAAATAAATTTGGCATTAGATAACCTACAAAGGTTGATATGCCATTTAATCCAAACAAATGAGCAAATAAACTTTTCCCTTGGTCGTGAACAAAATTTTATATTGATTGACCTATTTAAAATTCTATATGAATTGATATATTCAAAGATTTTGATTGATTGATTGATTGATTGATTTAAAAATTTTATATAGATTGATACATAGTGCCTTCAATAAGTTTCCAGATTTTTTTTATACAGGCATTTGAAATTGTTGTAGACTCTTGAAAATTCACTATGTTATTGCTATACATCATATCAGATGACTGACCAATTTTTATGATTTCAGGTTCAAATGAACAGCTACAGCAGCAATTGGAATACAACTTACTAAAGCCCGATTGTCACAGCTGGTGAATTTCAAAAGTGCAATCAGACACTTTAGAAGAACGATATGCAATAAAATTCTGTTTTAAACTTGGATAAAATGCCATAGAAATGTATGGAATACTTCAGACTGCTTTTGGAGCATCTTGCATGAATCGAGCATGAGTTTTTGAGTGGCATAAGAGATTCAAGGAAGGCAGGGAGTCTGTGAGGGATGATGAGAGTAGTGGGAGGAGTAAAGAAGGCAATACACCAGAGTGGATTGGCCAAAGGGTTAGGGTTAGGGTTAGGATTACTATGTTGAGGTTTTTAGGGAGTTCAGGAAGAGATTCCATTGGAAGAGGCCAGCACTCTTCAAATCGGGTCAGTGGCATTTCCACCAGGACAATGCACCACTCCAAAACTCCATCCTTGTCACAGACTATTTGACCAAGATGGGCATCTAGACAGTTCCTCACCATCCCTATAGTCTAGACCTTGCTCCCATGACTTTTGGTTATTCCTTAAAAATGCCCATATGAAAAAAGTCTGGAAACTTATTTAATGATCCTCATATATTCAAAAATTCTATATAGATTCAAATATTCAAAATTCTATATGGATTGATATATCTAATATGTACCAGGTGCCTCTGGTAACTTTCTTCTGACTTTCTCTGTTACCACATATATACATACAAAATTTACATGTAAATGTTTTTGGCATAGAAATATGTGTTGTATATATTGATCTAAGAAAACACAAATGTAGAAAAAATAGAAGATGATAAAACAAAAAAGAAGAAAAAGATGTCAAACTTGTAAATAATTCTACACACTATCTACCAGCAGTGATGTAAGTCAACTTATGAACTAGAGTAAAGATTATTTAGATTGATTAGTTTCATTTCTTTGTTTAATGGCATATCAACCTTCATGGGTTACTTAATGCCAAAGAAATCCTTGTAGAAGAAAAGTAGTGGTACTATATAACCCATCATTCAGGGAATAAGGGTGGGGGTCATATCTTTCCAAAAGGTATTAGTCTGAAAATGAACTGGAGTTTGAAATTATTTATTTTATTGTTGCTGTCCAGCACATTATCCACTATGCCATGGGGACTCTCCAATTTAATCTGGAGCCATATTTACCTTTAACAGATATGGACAATAAATGAAATGTGAATTTTCTTTAAAATAGTTTCCATGGCATTCAACACATTTATTCCAGTGAGTTTTTGATTGGTTGAGGTACCTCTGAAACTGCCTGATTATATTTTGTTTAATATCCTCCACATTCAAAAATTTCTAACACTTGAGATGCATTTTCAATTTGGGAAACAAGAAAAAGTTGTATGAAACTAGGTTTGGATAGTATGGAGGGTGCTTCACTTTCATAATCGTGCTTTTCATTCAAAACATTTGGTTTAAAATGTATTGAATGCAAGGTTCTTTTAGTTGGTTAGTTGGTTTCATTGTTTTATGGCATATCAACCTTTCTGTGATATTTAATGCCAAAGCCATCCTTGTAGAAAGAATAACAGTACTATTTAACCTAGAACTGGGGGCTGATAAAGGAGCTCACACTTTTTTATATATAAATTGCCCTGCTGTCCATATGTCTTCATTCAGATTTCAAATTTTGAAATTTCAAAAAGTTAAAGTTTCAGTTTCAATACATTCTTGTATTAAATGAAATTTTACTAAACCCCCCCCCCAGAAAATGTGCAGTTACTTTTGTGAGTAAGCTTGCAAGCTGATTGGTGTTATTTTGATAAGAAAACATTTTGACATTAGATTTTAAATTTGCTTTGTTTTTTAATTCTAAGTATATTTTTTGATTTTCTGACTGAATTGATAACTTGAGAGAGAGAGAGAGAGAGAGAGAGAGAGAGAGAGAGAGAGAGAGAGAGAGAGAGAGAGAGAGAGATTGATTCCTTAAGCTTCAGAAATCAGTGAAAAACAAGCACACCTATAAAATAATATATACATGCTGTTACGACAAACATGCAAACAATTTGTTTGTTTAAACAAACAAACAAACAAACAAACAAACAGACAAACAAATAAAAAACAACAGGTGTACTATCAACAAAGCTTTCATCAGATGATGACTATTGGGTCAAGCATGCTTTGGTGTCAAAGCATCATTTTCAAATTTCTTATCAATATATATATATATATATATATATATATATATATATATATATATATATATATATATATATATATATTATAGTAGATGTTTATGGTTCTCCCTAGTGAGTTAATGGCAGTCCAAATTATGCAGTATTATTCTTTTGAAAACCTTTCATTTTGTAAAGCATGAAACCCAGGGTCCCAGACACTACCATGTAATATATATATATATATATATATATATATATATATATATATATATATATATATATATAATTAATTCACTTATGCTGAGAATGGTGATAGCTCAGGGTAAGATATCCAACTAATATAAAGCCAGATGGATTTCAATCCCTGCTTGAAGCATCTCACGTGTCTAGCCACACTAAAGCATTGTGATAAAATGATACAATGTAACAGTATTTCAGTGGATGACAATATATATACACACCCCTGGACAAAAATATAAGACCACCCTCAAAAATGAAGGAAAAGATACTGTTTATAAATGTTAAATTATGAAAATCAGATATACAAAAGATATGGCATAAAAACAATTAAATTTAGAATATAAAGAAATTTCAGTTCATTTTTTTTATATGTATATAAGCATTTATGCCTAATTTTTAAATTTTGTTTTGACAAGTTAAACAAAATAAAATTTCAATGTTTTTTTTTTTGGTAGTGGGGGGAGCAAAGTTGAAATTAACAAATAGAGCAATGATTTAAATATGATTTGCTTTCCAAATAATTTTTCTGCTATTGATACTGCACCCAATTATGAAAACTGAGTATTGTGATTTCAAGTATTGATAAGAGAAAGTACTGATATAGTTAAAATTTCATTTTAACAATACCAAATTTCTGTGTAGGTAGGTATCTCACAAAGCCTATAGCCTAATAATGATAAAAGCATTTATCATACACCAGAAATATTTGTTTTCAACATAATTTTTTTCCTTATCAATTCAGTAGTGAATGTTAAGCATCATGGCCCACACTCAAAATGAGTTTTGATAGCTATGTTCAGTACTTTTAGTAAGCCCAATAAGTAATCCACACATTCTGTCACAATTTGGGCTCTTATCATCATGAAGAATCAGAGCTCTGACTTTAGTGGAGCTAGAAATTCTTCTAGTATACTTATCTGCTAGATATTGACAGCCCACTCCCTCAAAGTTACCGACAATTTTTAGAATATTTGATCTCTGTGCAAGTTCAAGGCTTGAGCCTCCTAAGTTTTAGGATATATGACACAGTTTTTCAAATTTGCCTTCAGGTTGTCAATATAGAACTTTTTTCTGTTCACCTACTTTCTTGTGCCTTCACTCAATTCAGATACCAAGCATTCATTTGTACAACATGTCCATCCTACCACAGCTGGTTTCTTAAGATTATTGATTCTATACTGGTGTAGACTGCCTCTGCCAGGACATTTAGTACTTAGGATCAACTGCTGTGCAATAATATATATATATATATATATATATATATATATATATATATAATACATGTATATATAGTAAAAGTAAAGTTGGTGACTGTAGTCAAGGGCAACCTGAAGGCTCCCTTTTCAATTGCTACTTCACCGAGGTGTAGGGGAGAGCACTACTCTTTTTGATGGATTGCTCCACTTTACCCTTGATACATACCTTATTATACTGAGTGTTAAGCAAGGAGATATCAAGTACCATTTTTTGAATCTTTGGTATGACTCAACCTGGGATTGAACCCCAGTCTCCCAGGCCATATATATATATATGTATATATATATATATATATACAAGTGGAAAAACAAATAAACACCGAGGCATGCTCTGTGGATGAGCTTTTGTGGAATACCAACATCATAGATTTGTCATTATGCAATAAGGATTTCAGATCAAAATTTAGCTAATAAGTAGGTGAGAAGGCAGACACAAATTCATCACCATATTTTTTAACACATCAGAAGTAAATTATAAAAGGTATTCTCATGAAGTTACCATATTTTGTACTTAATAACTGGTAGTTTCTTTTATTGATAAAATACAAGCAACTTAACAAACAATTTTCTCTTTTTTGGAAGTGTAAAAGAAAATCTATTTTAGACACAAACAAGAAGTAGAAAATTTCTTCTTATTCAACAGTCTTTAGTTTGAGAGTGCAATTTTTGGATAAGTTAAAGGTATACCAGAGAGCAGTGTACAAACTGGATTTAAATTTCAGAAAGAATAAAAATAGCTGGTTGAAAGCCATGATTATGCTATTTTTTAGGATGATAAAGATGAGTGACAACAAGGGTGTGTATTTATGTATGAAGAGATATGTCTCTTGTAAGGACTAATATGTATGAGAGAAATGACAAGCAGCAGCTGCAGCAACAGCAGTTCTGACTGAAATTCTACCCTACATAATCTCACAATTGTCAAGTTGGCTTTACAGAAGACAACAATTTACTTTTAGAAGCCAGATCAGTGTATATTTATGGGAAGTACATGTCAAAATATAACAGAAAAGGTGAACAAGTTAGTGCATAGGAAAGATTGTTCAAGTAAAAACTAGTGAGGAAGTATATTTTGTTTGAGGAAAGTAGAAAAGTTCAATTTTTTGCCAAAGACAAAGAACAATAGATTACATAAGTACTCTTCTAATATTTTTTGATAAAAAGTTAATTTCCCTCTCAAAAAAAATATACTGGGATTTATCATTTCTTGTGAAACATTATACGATCAAAACAGATATTATTAGGAATTATTTATTACCAAACTCTACAATACTTAAACTTTGTAACCAAAAATAAAATTGGAACACATTTGTAACCAAAAATAGAATTGCATAGCTATATATAAGGAGTCTATTTATTTATATTTATATTTTTGGTTACCTAGTTTCAATGATGTAGAGTTTGGTAATAAATGATACCTAATAACACTGGTTAACAAAAATAAATTTTTGTTCTGAGGCAAGAATGGGGATAGGTGTTTTTGTTAATTTGGGTGTGCTGAATTCAAATTTATAAATAGTTTTGCTCTATCACCTCTAGTTTTCTGATTTTAAATAGTCTCATTTTAGTATAAACAGAGAATATATGTGCATATTTCAAGAGTTGCAGCAGCTTATAACAGATAAAACAGGATAGATAAAGAACACTGATTGAATCAATATACTTGGATGACACAATTACACAATTCATAGTACCACAGACAGTGAAAAGTGTGTTTTCTTAGAAGATCTGGTGTATTTTGCCTCCGGGATGTTACACAAGAGCATCCAGCAGAAGTCTCCCATCATGCCGAGATTCCATTTACCTTGATAGTTGCTCTCCATCTTCATAATTTCTTGGTGGAATCTTTCTCCATGCTCATCACTCACTGCTCCAAGGTTTGATGGGAAGAAGTTGAGGTGGGAATGGAGAAAATGAATCTTGAGTGACATTTGGCATCCCATATCCTCGTAAGACTTTAGCAACTTCTCAATACAGGCTTGGTAATCTGGTACACGTGTGTTACCAAAGAAGCCACTACAGACTGACTTGAATGCTTCCCATGCTCTCAGTTCCTTTAAGTTAAGAAGCTCCTCAAAATCAGTATCCTTCAGTACTTCTCGGATCTGGGGTCCGACAAAGATGCCCTCTTTGAGCTTTGCAGCACTAAGACCTGGGAACACAGTAGACAAGTGTTGGAAGGCAGCACCATTTTTGTGCAACGCCTTCACGAAATTCTTCATCAAACCAAGCTTGGTGTGAAGAGGAGGAAGAAGCACCTTATTCATGTCCACCAGAGGATTCTCCTTGAGGCTGTGTTCACCAGGAACAAAAGTGCTTCTAGACCCCCAGTCTTTCTGCTTGTAATGCTGGGATACAGCTTGACTATCCCAGAGACAGAGAAAACAACAGTACTTTGTGAAACCCACTTGCATACCCATAAGAAGATCAATGACCCTGAGGTTCCCACACAGACTCCATTGGTACTCGCTGTACTTAATAGCTTCTAAAAGAAGCTCCATATTGTCATAGGACTCCTTTAGATGGACAAAGTGTGCAATGGGAATGCTAGGATATTTATTCCTGTTGTGCAGAAGAACACCCTTGAGACTTCGCTTGGAAGAGTCTATGAAAGATCCCAATCTGAAGGATTATGTGGCAAACCAAGGGATGTAAACAAGCCAGGTATGTACGTACAGTAGTACAACTTGTTTTCCATGTCGAAAAAGGAAGCAAGGTCTTTGTTCCGATTCCTGAAACTGGTGATCCTTACATCTTCCTGGATTAGGTTCCACTGTTTAAGCTGAAAAGCCAAGAGCTCTGACTGCTGTTTTGACAGATACAAATCACGAGCAAGATCATTCAGGTCTTCTTGTGTGAGCCAGTGTGGCTCATTGCCACTTGTTCCTGAATATGTAGACTCAATATCTTCCAAAGATATTGACTCGGCAGAATCCTCCCTTGAAGGCATTTCTTCATCTGATGAGGAAAGAGGATCCTTATTTACGGGAGGTGTGGGTACAGGAAGATCATCTAAATGGGGAATGGGTCTCATAGCAGATCGAAGATTGGGATATTTGATCTTTTTCCTAGAAGATGCATTGTAACACGATAGTTGAGGGACACCAACCTCCTGCGCCACCTGCGAGACAACCTCTTCCAATGACTGCCAGAGTGTGGATTGGGACCTGTTGCCTTAACTGCCAAAATCCGTCTTGATATATATATATATATATATATATATATATATATATATATATGATGTAATGCTATCACTTACATTTAGTGCATAATAACTAAAGAATAAGCTATAAGTCTCACAATATTAGAATTAACCCTGATTTCATATACGCCTTTATGTACAAAATGCACACTATGCATATCTAAAAAACTAGAGGTGATGAGTAAAAACGGATTTCAAATTTGAATTTAGCACCCTCAAATTAGGTAAAAATGGGTATTTTTGTGATTGCCTCAATTTCTTTGTAAACCAGTATAATAAATATAAGAGGTATACTTATTTTTGGACTGATACATTTTCTTTTTTATTTATCCAATTTGTTGATCTACAAGACACAAAGTAATTTCTTGGATTCTTGCTCTTGACAACTTATTTCAGTCTGAAAGCTGGTATCAAAATGCATTTATCTGTTTATCCACCTCAGCTGTATTCTTTTCTTTGAACAGAATGCAGTAAAACAAGGTAAACCAGGGGATTCCAATTCTATGGTAAGTCCTATCTATTGCTCCAAAGGATAGAGTATTAGAGTCCCCTGGTCATAGAGACTTTATTATTTATATCCTGTTCCCCTGCCATGATAAATTGACCCTGAAGTTAAATTTCAACTCATTTCAGCTTTCAAGGTAAGCTGTAGTTTTCTTTCTCATTATGTGTAATATCAATGTATCAGATACAGAATAATATTAGTCTTCTTTTTATTGAATTTTAACATGCAGATAAAATTAAAAAACTTTATGAATCTTTATATGCTTTCAATATTCATAACAATAGGTATTATATTTTACAAATTAAGAATGTTTGTTATTGAGTCAATTGGGAGTTTTAGTAATCAGGTTTCCAATTTATTAAAAAAACTGAATCTAATTTGATTCAGCAATTTCAATAATCAATTTGAAAATTCTCTCTTGTATTCACTAATATAATTTTTTGAATCATCTGAAAAATTATCCCCTCAAAGTTTGACTTGGTAACAATTCCTCAGATAGGATACACCAGGGTGACAGTTATTCAAGTGATTATTAGTTTATTATATATAAAATATATATAAAAATATAAAATATACAAAAATATAAGATACATAAAATATAAAATATATATAAAAAATATAAAATATATAAAAATATAAAATATAAAATATATATAAAAATATAAAATATATAAAAATATAGAATATATAAAAATATAAAATATATATAAAAATATAAAATATATAAAATATAAAATATATATAAGAATATAAAATATATAAAAATATAAAATATATAAAATATAAAATATATATAAAAATATAAAATATATAAAATATAAAATATATATATGAATATAAAATATATAAAATATAAAATATATATAAAGATATAAGATATATAAAAATATAAAAGATATATAAAGATATAAAATATATAAAGATATAAAATATATAAAAATATAAAATATATATAAAATATAAAATATATATAAAGATATAAAATATATAAAAATATAAAATATATATAAAAATATAAAATATATATAAAGATATAAAATATATAAAAATATAAAATATATATATAAATATAAAATATATATAAAGATATAAAATATATAAAAATATAAAATATATATAAAAATATAAAATATATAAAAATACAAAATATATAAAAATATAAAATATATATAAAATATAAAATACAAAATATATATGAAAATATAAAATATATAAAAATATAAAATATATAAAAAATAGAATATATATAAAAATATAAAATATATAAAAAACATAAAATATATGAAATATATAAAAATATGAAATATATATAAAAATATAAAATATAAAAATATAAAATATAAAAATATGAAATATATATAAAAAACTAAATTTAATTCTGTAACTTGATTACAATCTTTAATTTTTATTCTTTGTTAACAAGTGAAATAAATATACAACAATCATCATCATCATCGTCATGTAGCTGGCAAAGATTTCCCTGACTCTCTTTCACCAATTGTCCCTATCATCTATCACTCCCAGCTTGTCCTCCAGACTAAATCCCATGTCTATACAGAGCTATTGTAGGTATATTCTTCTTCATCGTCCAACACTAGTACATTCATGTGAAGGGGTCCATAGTAGAATATCACTGATGATTTCATTCTTGCTTCTTCAGCAGTATCCTGCATGCCTTGTTTGCCTTATTTAGATGGTTTTTGAGAGAGGAGGTAGGTGGCCATACAACTGTTGTTTCATGGGATTTTGCTTGCAGGATTTGTTTAATATAAGACAAGATATGGCTATAAATGTAGTATATTTTTTGTTTTAAAATCATAACTTCAAGAATTTGAAAGGTAAGATCATTTCTTTAATCATATTTTCTAAGTAGCCACTGTAAAAAATAATCATTAATTTTCATATTTTTATTATATTAGTCATATGAATTAGTCTGTTTGAAAAATTCTTCAGATTAACATTTTGGTGTGATCATTCTTATGATGAGTTAGATTAGGGTGGCAGGATTTTTTCCAATTTCTCTTTGGGGGCACGAGGAATACAATTTTTCAGGAAGTCAAATTTTTACAAGCCATTCTTTATTGTCAATAAATCTTGTATCATCATCATCATCATCATCATCATCATCATCATCATCATCATCATCAAGTAGCACTGATAGCACCAAGCTCACAAACTCTCCCTCTCCATCAATTGCTATCATCCATCGCTCCTGGCAGGTTCTCCAAACTACTTCCAGTGTCTGCACAGAGCTGATGTAAGTTCTTGCTGGTTGGCCAACACTGGTGTGTCCATACATAGGAGTCCATAAAAGAAAATCGCTTATGAGTTTGTTCTTGTTTCTCCTGCAGTGTCCCACATGTTTTGTTCATCTTATTTAAATGGTTTGTGAGATGGGAGGTAAGTAGCCATACAGCTGCTGTTTTGTGGGATATTACTTCAAGGTTTGTGTAGTTTCCATCTAGCTTTTTCTCAATATATTTTGTTTGTGTCCATGTGGTGCATCCATAGAGTAGTATTGACATATTTTGTATACAAATGTACTAAAACTAATAAAACTAGAATATACAATTAACTAATTCAATGAGAATATATAAGATTTGTATATTTTCATTTAATTATCTTATTTATTATCAATATTTTTGTTTCCATTTGAAAACCTAAGGAATTCAATATTTCTTAAAATAAAAACTATGACAATAAATTACTGATGTAAAAGTTGGCAACCGTAGTCGAGAGTGACTTGAAGGCTCCCTTTTTGATAGCTATTACACCAAGGTATAGGGGAGGGTGCCGCTCCTTTCCCTGGATTGCTCCACTTTACCCTTCATCCTTACCTTATAATGCTGAGTGTTAAGTAAGGAGGCATCAAGTACCATTTTTTGAATCTTTGGTATCACTCAACCTGGGATTGGACCCAGGTCTCCTGGGACATTGGCGAATGTTCTAACCATTATGCCAATATCCAGTACAAATTACTGGTGTAAAAGTTGGCGACCGTTGTCGAGGGTGACCCAAAGGCTCTCTGTTCTATAGCTACTACACCAAGATATAGGGGAGGGCACTACTCTTTTTCTTGGATTGCTCCACTTTACCCTTCATCCTTACCTTATAATGCTGAGTGTTAAGCATAGTAGCATCAAGTACAATTTTTTTAGTCTTTGGTATGACTCAACCTGGGATTGAACCCAGGTCTCCTGGGACATTGGCGAACACTCTGACCATTATGTCAATATCCAGTTCAAATTACTGGTGTAAAAACATAAAAATATAAAGAAAATAAATTCTACAAGCATCTATTAGAAAACACAGTATTTTCATAATTTGAAGCAATTTGTTCAAGAGTAAGTTGTTGCAAACATAACAAAATCTGAAAAAAAAAAATTTTTTTACTATCTATTTGGTTTTATGTTTAAAGATTTTTTGAAACAGAGTGGATTAAACTGAATATTTTTATTTGCTTTTCTATAAGTCAATCAATTTTCAAAAATTTATTAGTATTGCTATGTAACAGTAACAACTTAACATCAGTCATTTGTTTGTATACTTTTAAATGGATATAAAGATATAATTTGTAAGGGAATGGTTTGAAGGTAATTTTATTTTTAAATTAAAAACTAATTTATTTGCACATTAGTATCGCTATTGTTTCTACATGATTTCAATTATTGACATCTAGCACTAATTATTGTATTCAATATTAATCATTTGCTTACAGACTGTGAAGTGGTTACAAGTATTGCTATTAACACTTATTATTCTATTCAACACTATTCATTCCTTTGCACAGTCAAATGGTTCCAATTATTGTTATGTAATACCAATAATTCAATTTAGACACACAGTTAAAGAGTTTCAAGTAGTGCTATTTAACTCTAATAATTCTATTCAACATTACTCATTCATTTGCACACTGTTAAATGGTTCCAAGTATTGCTATGTATTGCTAAGTATCGCTAATAATTCAATGAAACAGTCATTTGTTTTCATACCGCTAAATGTTCAAAAAGTTATATTTCTAACAATTCAAAAAAAGTCTTTTGTTTGCACACAGTTTAAATGTCAAACAGTTCTATTTGATCCATAGATAATACCCTATCAGATGCTACCACTTGGGTCAGAGTGGACCCAGGTGTAATGTCCATGAGGGGTAGTCCACATTCCCAAAAGCTCCAGGACTGGAGCCTCATCATCAGATTGTTAAGTGTCATATCTAGGACACTTGTTGGGAGCATGTTACCCCTCTGCAGAGTTGCAGTCGGTGTATGCTCCAGGCCCTCCCGACTGGGCTGATTTTGCAATTGATTGCGATCAACTTGATTTAACTTACATGGATTATATATGTTTGAAATATTTACTATGTCATAAGGATAATGTAATTGTTATCCTTAAGCAAAAGAGAAGCCAAGTTTAAATTCTGAATGAGGCTGTTTGCATTTAATTTCATACAAATGCTCTTCTGAAAGGCCTGCATCTATGTCTTCTTCCTCCAGCTATGGATAAATATTAGGGTAGATTAGATACTCTAGCAATGGTAGATCAAGTGGTCTACAAGAAAAACGAACCCTAACTGATATGATATTACACTTCATATCTTGTGACCTTGAGAAAGGTCTGACTTCCATAGTGGATTGAGTAAAAGACTGATGGAATGAAAATAGGAATGGGGGAATTAAATTTTCACAAATGATCTTTACTACACTTCAGAAATTTTTATGCTATAAAAGGAACAAAAAGATTCTATAGAAATGTAATATTTACAATCACCATCTAAATAAGAATAAGTTTCTATCAATTGCTTAATTTCTAGTCACAATTCAGACTTGTCATATTTCTTTCATCTTTTCTTCATCAAACTACTAAGAATGTGTTGAATAATATATCATTTTTGTACATTATTACAAAATTAATGGAAATTTTGATGGTTAAGCTATTCTGGACTAATATCCTTTCTTTTTAATCTCTGAATCCCAAAATTAATATCTAATGTATCAAATTTGATAATTAGAAAAAATAACTTAGAATGCAATTTATTCTATTCTCTAGATTAAACAGTACAAATTGATTTATAATTGCATTTTTAGAAATACTTTTTGTTTGTCTTCTATTTTAATCTAGTTCAGACATTGTTGTCTTCAGCTTCCACTGGTAATAATTGAAAAACGATCTCTCAAGGTACCAGTATTCTGCTTCCCAGAAAACTTATTCCCAGAGCTTTGAAAGGAGAGGGTTATGGTATCCAGTGTCTTCTGACAATAAAGGGCCAGAAGCATTTTTGAAAGTGGAGAAATCACACACGCACACACTGTATATCACATTTCATATCCTGTGAGGACAAATAACTACTTTTTGCAATGTGGTTGATCTGAAAGGAAATACAAGATAGTTTTAAATTAGTCTCAGTAGGGCTTCATGAAAGACTTCAATTGTTAGTCTAAACAGAGTTCATAGTAGATAATGATATTTCTCAGAAACATTTTAGACGAGGCAACATACATGTGCTTCTAGTGACAGGGAAGAAGAAGAAGAAGAAGAAGAAGAAGAAGAAGAAGAAGAAGAAGAAGAAGAAGAAGAAGAAGAACAACAACAACAACAACAACAACAACAACAACAACAACAACAACAACAACAACAACAACAACAACAACAGAATGAGACACAGAAATTTCTCTTCTTCGTGAGATACAAACAGATCACCTAATACTGGTCAGAAGACCAGACCAAGAGATAATAAATAAAAAAAAAGAGAACCTGCCAAATTGTGGACTTTGCTGTTCTGGCAGACCACAGGGTAAAAATCAAAGAAAATGAAAAGAGAGACAAGTACTTGAACCTTCCCCAAGAACTAAAAAAGTTATGGAACATAAAAGTGATGTTGATACCAATTATAATTAGTGTACTTGGAATGGTCCCCAAAGGGTTAATAAGGGGGCAGGAAGAATCGGAAATTGGAGGATTAATCAAGACCATCCAAATTATAGCATTATTAAGATATAAGAGACATGAGGAGACTTGCTGTCACTCAGTCTCCAGTAAAAGACCATTAGCTAATGCTGGTGTGAAAAACTCCCAAGGAGTAATATAATAATAATATTCTATTCCCTGAGACTTTGCTATGCAAACTGATAGAAAAATAAGGAGCTTCAGACCAGATATAGTGGTTAAGAACTATAAAAAAACACATATTCAGATTGATATGTCATTATCTACAGATAATGTTAGTCAAAGAATATAATAAAATAAGTAAATACAAAGACCTAGAAATAAAAATTGAGAAAACATAGCACCTTAAAACTACCAGCTTGCCAGTAATAATGGTAACTTATGGTATGATAAAAAAAATGAACAGATAAACACATTAATAAGATACATGACTATGAACTAGAAAGGGAAAAATAAACACTTTAATAAGATATCTGACTATGAACAAGAAAGGGACAAATAAACACATTAATAAGATATCTGACTATGAACTAGAAAGGGAAAAATAAACACTTTAATAAGATATCTAACTATGAACAAGAAAGGGACAAATAAACACATTAATAAGATATCTGACTATGAACAAGAAAGGGAAAAATAAACACTTTAATAAGATATCTAACTATGAACAAGAAAGGGACAAATAAACACTTTAATAAGATATCTGACTATGAACAAGAAAGGGAAAAATAAACACTTTAATAAGATATCTGACTATGAACAAGAAATGGACAGATAAACACATTAATAAGATACTTGGTAGTCCCAGTCAATATGAAATACAAAAGATTGCACTTTACAGAACTGTTCATCTCCTTAGGAAAGTATTATCAATGTGATGGACAAATATCCCCCAAAAGAGGCAACAAAAAAGATTATTACATAGAATACATATAATAATTACCTTCCCTCATCCTAGGACTTAGGTAATGACCAGGTGAAGGATTGTAAGAATTCGAAAATTGAATAATAATAATAATAATAATAATAATAATAGAAATTGAAAAAATGTGGCACCTTAAAACTTCCAGCATGCCAGTAAAAATGGAAGCACAAGGTATGATCAAGAAAGACAGATAAAGACACATTAACAAGATACCTGGGTATGAACAAGAAAGGGACAGATAAACATATTAACTAGATACCTGGCTATGATCAAGAAAAGGACAGATAAACACATTGATTAGATATCTTACTATGAACAAGATAGGGACAGATAAACATTAACTAGATACCTGGCTATGAACAAGAAAGGGACAGATAAACACATTGACTAGATATCTGACTATTGTCACATGATATCCCACTGAGACGATGAAAGTGGGATGACTGCTATCCTCTCATTTGAATTAACAGTAGCAAGCCCTCAGAGAATGACCGTTAGGGCATGATGGTAAATTGGGGCAACCTGTCTGTACTAAGTAACCTGACTTGGGTGACATCTAGTAGCCCTAACCAAATCGCCTGACCAGGGGGGGAGGAAGGTAGAAGCCAAATGATTGGCTGGGACCCTAAAACGGAAGTGGGGACTCCCTCCCATCAGTGGAAATAGAAAAGAAAAAAGTTAGTTGTTTGGCAGGGTTCGTAGGAGACAGAACCAAAAGCCAAGTACTCCGGGTGAGGAAGACGAAAAAATATCTGCGAGACACGAAGAAGCCATTTTCTTCAAGCCAGTGTTAAAAATAGCCTAAAGTCTATTAGCCCGTAAAAGAAGAAAGATTCTCCAGTGGAACCCCGTCGAAAAATAAGATAAGTAACTTTGGGACTGTTTCTCCTTATACCAAATTTTGTTTACTCTCTTTCTCTCAATTTGAAGGAAAACGAAAGAAAAGAAAAGAAGAAAGACATTTATGTTCATGGACTGTTCAATTTATTATATATTTGACACTTTGAAAGTGTATCTCTTTGTATAGTAAAAGATTCATGTATTTTGATGTTACCACATGGTCTAAGTTGTTCTTTGCAGTTCTGCTACGAATTTGTTGTGTCACATTTTCTTTTCAGCTTCTATTCGCCTTATGTTATCTTGCTTAGAATTGTCCTATTAATTCCTTAAAAATATCACACGGGAAACCAGAGTTGCCGACTACTACAAAATAATATTATTACGACTAAACCTATTGGTCCATATCTTCCATTGTCTAGGGGAGGAAGTTTAGTGGCCTTGGTGGGTGAGTGTATAGTGTGAAATTTGGAACCCCTTGCCAGCGGCGGTCAGTCTAGCCCTAAATTAATCCCTCACGTAATATGCCAGTTCTTATATGCCTGAGAAAACAACTCTGAACGAGGACTTATTCTACAAGGGATCAAGTGCCAACCTGCCCTGTCTTCACACGTGCGAAAATATAAAGTCCTGTTTTGGGATTTTAAAGAATTTGCCGTCACACTATGAACAAGATAGGGACAGATAAACATTAACTAGATATCTGACTGTGAACAAGAAAGGGACAGATAAACACATTGACTAGATATCTGACTATGAACAAGAAAAGCACAGATAAACACATTAATAAGATACCTTGTAGCCCCAGCCAATATGAAATACAAAAATATGCACTTTGTGAAATTGCTCATCTCCTTAGGAGAGTACTATCAATGTGACAACAATATAGCCTAAAAGAGGCAGCAAACAAAATTAATTGATAGAATACATATAATCACTAACTTCTTTCACAATAGGTCTTGAGTAAAGACCCAGTGAAGGATTGTAAGAAACCAAGAATAGAACTGAAAATTCAACAATAATAATAATAATGATGGTTTCCAGTACTTGGCAATATGAACATTACAAGTACTTGGGAATGTTGAAAGCAGACACCATCAAACAGAGAAGAAATAAAAAAAAGAAAAGAGTATCTCTCTACAACAAGAAAGCTTCTCAAAACCAAGCAGAAATCTTATCAAAAGGATAAACACCTGGGCTGTCTCCGTTATGAGATACTCGGGATCATTCTTAAAAGGGACAAGGAAGTAACTCAGATAAATGGACCAAAGGATAAGAAAATTGATGACTATGCTTAAGGCTTTATTTCTGTATGTGTCAAGAAAAGAAGGAGGAGGAGGACTCACTAACATTGAGGATTACATGGATTCATCAATACCGAGACTCAAGGAATACATTTAAAAAAGCAAAGAAAGACTAATTAAAGCAGCTAATAATAGGAAGACAGAAAAGCAATAAAACCAGGAAATAGAAATTGGAAGAAAAACAACTGAATGGATAATTCTAGAGAAAAACTTGCAAGATTGTTTATGAGAAGATATGAACATAGTTATAAAAGAGAAATCTCAAGAGTCAAAATGAATCTCTTCTCATAGCAGCACAAAACAATGCCATAAGGACCAATTATATTAAAGCAAAAATTGATAACATGAAACAGAATAGCAAGAGTCGGTTATGCAAAGATAGATGAAATAATTAATCACATGGTAAACAGATGCAGTAAACTAGCACAAAAGGAGTACAAAACTAGGGATGACTGGGTGGAAAAGGTAATCCACTAGGAACTGTGCAAGAGATTGAATTTTGACCAAAGTACTAAAAGATTTATGCACAAACCAGAATCTATTCAAGAGAATGAAATTCCAAATTTCTCTAATTTTGAAATACAAATGGATCACTTAATCCTGGCCAGAAGACCAGAACTAGAGATAATTAACAAAAAAAAAAAGAGAATTTGCTGTATAGGGGATTTTGCCATCGTAAAAATAAAAGAAAGTGAAAAGATAAATAAATACTTTGATCTTGCCAGAGAACAACAAACTGTGGAACATGCTAGAGAAGGTCTTATCAATTATAGTTGATATGTTTGTAATGGTCCCAAAAGGCTTGGAAGAAAGGAAAAATTGGAAATCAGTGGTAGAATTGAGACCACCCAGTCAACAGCATTGTTGTGATCGGCCAGAACATTCAAAAGAGTAACGGAAATCTGAGAAAACTTGCTGTCACTCAAACTCCAGTGAAATACCACCAGCTGATGTTGGTATGAAACACTCGCAAGGAGTAAAATAATAATAATAATGATAATAATAATAATAATAATAATAAATACTAGGCTTTAATAATTTCATTTGTTCAAGTAAAGAATTATTATAAGTTTATATTGCCATTACACTTACATATTAATTACCATATTTACCAACCCCTCCGCTCGGGCAGGGTATGACACAACATCAATTTTTAAGCGGAGTTTAACAGGTTTGAATTCAGAGTTTTCCTTCTCCTAGACTAGCTGCCTTACCAAGGCTGAAGAACCAAGTTTGCCCTACTATTTACCCATAGCTGGAGGGAGAATAATTGGATTCATACCTTTCCCAAGGGTATTAGTGCTATGTGAAATGCAATCAGTCTCGTCCAGGATTTGAACTCGTGTCGCCATGTCCATTTCCTACAACAATAACCATTACACCATGGGCACCTTACATATTAATTACATATACTGAAAATAATTGTACACTTGAAGGTATGACAAATATCTCACATGTAGCATAAATGTATAATATATAAGTAAAAGTTGGCGACCATAGACGAGGGTGACCCGAAGGCTCCCTTTTCGATAGCTACTACACCAAGGTGTAGGGGAGGGCGCTACTCCATTCCCAGGATTGCTCCACTTTATCCTTGAACCGTACCTTATAATGCTGAGTGTTAAGCAAGGTGGTATCAAGTACCATTTTTAAAGTCTTTGGTATGACTCGACCTGGGATTGAACCCAGGTCTCCCGGGCCATTGGCGAACACTCTAACCGCTGGGCCAATGTCCCGTTACATAAAACATAAGCAAAATAATATTACTTCCGGAAATATTTTTTCGAGTCAGTTTTAAAAAATACGTATAGCACTACAAATACATGCTATGACAGCTTAGCTATTGTATATTCCGTTGATATTCAATCATCATTTAAAACATAAATTCATTCTAAAAAAAACACTTGGTAATTATCAAAGAATTGGATTGCTTGTAAACATGGTACATAACAGTGTACATAGTATATTATTGAAATTTTCATTACATACATACATACATACATACATACATACTTAGATATATATTGTTTGAAAAATAACACACACACACACACACACACACACACACACACACACACACATATATATATATATATATATATATATATGTTATTTTTCAAACAATAGTTTGTTGTTACCTTTATTTTTAAATGAGTTAAAGCTTGTTTGCTTACACACAGTTAAATAGTTACAAGTATTGTTATTCAACATAAATAATTCCATTTAATACTGATGATAACCCCTAGTTAAAGAATGAACAATTCTATGGGACCCTAACAAATACTACAACTCCAAGTCAGTGTGTACCTGGGAGAATAGTAATGAAGAAGCATTACCATCAGGACACTCATAGGGGTGGTGGTGCTGCAGCCAGTGTATTCTACAGCCCTAGCCAACTGGACTGTCATGTATATATATATATATTGCAACAATCTTGCAAGAACAACACATGATAGTGAGATTTATATTAGAGCAATACACTTAAAATGATTTAACTGAGAGAATAAAACAGTTTTTAGTTCAATTCACAACTGAACAATGACTTTGTTGAGTCTTGCCACAGAACAATGATTTTGTAGTATCTGTGTTCATGAGGAAACACTTTTTTTCAATCATCAAAATACTCAATATAATTGATATAATTATGAAATGTTAAACTTCCTAAATAGAAGTATCAGTATAATCCTGGATCACTGTTACAATGGTCACCCAATAAGTTCCCAAGTGTATATGAAAAAAGTGCTTCTTTGATCATCATCATCAAGCTGTACTGATAGCACTGAGTTCTTTGATTCTGTCTCGATCATCCATCACTCCTGACAGGTCCTTTAGACAGCATCCAGTGTTTGCTCAGAGCTGACATATGTAAGTCCTTGCTGGTCGACCGACTCTGATGTATCCAAGATATTTGTATCTCAGATACTAGATATATATATATATAAAAAAACAACCCTGTCCAAAAAAAATACTTAAATATATCCCTAAGCAGGGTCAACATGTACTACCCCTGAAGAGCCTACTTAGAGTGGGAGAGTTTACTTGGGAGCCCCAGAAGGGTGAGTTTCATATATTTTCTAAGAATACTATTTTAAGAAAATTGATATGTAGTAAATAGGGAACCTTGGCACCAGTCTTGTCTCTTGTAATTAATATTATTATTCAGTAAAAATGGTGTAAACAACTGGATTATAAATGAATAAGAGGAATCTCTTTGGTATAATGGATAACATGCAACAAAGTAAATGAGTTCAAATTCTAATTGCTTTATTGTATACACTTTTGGGAAAGGTTAGTGGTAGAGTGTTCACCAATGGCCCTGGAGACCCAGGTTCAATCTCAGGTCAAGTCATACCAAAGACTCAAAAAATGGTACTTGATACCTCCTTGCTTAACACTCAGCATTATAAGGTACATTTCAAGGGTAAAGTGGAGCAATCCAGGGAAGGAGTAGCGCCCCTCCTGACACCTCGATGTAGTAGCTATTGAAAGGGGAGCTTTTGGGTACCGCTTGACTACTGTCGCCAACTTTACTTTTTTTTACTTATCCCTCTAGCTATGGCTTAGATAGTATGAATACTGTTTTTGGACAAAAATGACTTTGGCATTAAATAATTCATGAAGGTTACCATTAAAACAAAGTAACTCAACCAAACCTAGGCCCAATCGGCTGGGGCTTCAGTATACACCGACTGCTTCTCTGCAGAAGATAAGACTCCCCCAATGAGTGTCCTAGGTATATGACACAAAACAATCTGATGATGAGACTCCAGAAATGCTGGAGCTTTGGGGAATGCGGAGTACCCCTTCATTGCCATTGCTCCAAGGTCCACTCTGGCCTGGAGTAGTAACACCTGATAGGGTCCTATCTATGGTTTAAATATAACTAAACAGTGTATTTATGCTAAACTAAATTGTTTGAAATAGAACTGTTTTAACTTTTAAACTGTGAACTTATGCTAAATTGAAATGTTTGAAATAGAACTGTTTTTGACATTTAAACAGTGTACTTATGTTAAACTGAATTGTCTGAAATAGAACTGCTCAAATGTATGAAATAGATTTGGCATTAAATAATCTATAATGGTTGATATGTCATAAAATCAAACCAAACTAATCAACCAAACCTATAAATTAATTAGTTTCAAGAAGGTTTATTTAATCTAATATAATATAGTTTACGTTTAATGATAATAAAACAACATATTAGAATAAATACTAAAAGATTTTGAGCCAAATTAAACAAAATATTGTTGGACCATAGAGGATTTGAACTTTTCAAAATAGAATATTTATAGTTACATTATTTTATGGGATAGATTTGTAGTTAGTGTCACAGACAGTGTTTAAAGCACTTAGTTGATATTACACGTAGCTGATATTTTAGTTAAAGGTTTTTTGTATCGTCATTACTGGGAGATTATCTGTTTCAATTTGTTCATTGTTTTATTATTGGCAAAAGGAAAATCTGGGTCAGTTTCTAAAATAAATGAGTGTTTGTGCTTAACAGTTGGTGAGTTTTAGAGTTACTGGTTACAGAAAGATTGAAAAAAATTAGAAGAATTTTATAAGATCAAATTTATGTTCAGCTTTTTTCTTATGCAATTTGCAACAAATCAAAATTCAGTCATTTTTTATTAGCAGTTTTAATGCTTCTTTTACAGCTTCATCATTATAATTTTAGACTATTCAATACAAGATGTTTTCTCACAATGTATTTAATCATTTTTATAGACATATTATATTATTTTAGTGGTCATTTCTGTGTTTATAGTATATATGTATGTTTGACCATTCATTACTCTTTTTTAAGTACTTTGTTATAATGTAAAAAGAGATGCTTAACTTTAAAGTGTGTTGTATATAATTTCAAGACAAGCAAAGCTAGCCAAGATTCCACTCACCCTTGAACACCATGTGAATATATTATGCTAGATGTAGGTATTTTGGCAAAAGAATCTTATTTTATATCATAAACAGAATAAATTAAAACACAAATAAAATAAAAATATTTTTAGATCTATAGGGTCCTGGCCATAATTATTGGTACCCACAAAATTTCAATTCACAATTGATTAAGAACAGCAAATGATAAGACAAAAAATTTATATAAATTTGATTATTTTTCATTTATTTCTGAAGAAAAATCAGAAAAAAAATGAAAGATTGCCGATAATGGTTACCAGGACTGCATATTGTGAAATAATTTTTTGAAAAATAATCTTATTATAAATATATATCTATAAGATATATGTATATACAAAAAATAATTATGCAAAATATATCATATCTATATAAATAGATTTAAAGTATATCATATCTACATGAATATACAAAGTATATCATATCTATATAAATAGATTTAGAAATAAAGTTGAAAATGACAACAGAGAAAATTTATCATATAATAAAAAAACTAACAATCATAACAAAATTGCAATTCAAATAAAATTAAACTAGAAACTACTTAAGAATATCTTGAAAATTATACATATCAAAAAATGTTTACCAAATAACATATTCTAAAAAATTGGAGTAGCAGGAAAAAATAACTGTAATGTATCAAGTAACATTTTTCATAAATAATTCAACAAAGTTTTATTTTCAAAATGAAAAAAAAGAACTGTTACATAAACATTCTACTGAGATCAGTCATAAATAATTAAATGAAGTTTTATGTTTAACATTTAATTAAAAAAAAGAACTGCAACATAAATATTCTACTGAGATCAGTCATAAATAATTAAATGAAGTTTTATGTTTAACATTTAATAAAAAAAAAAGAACTGCAACATAAATATTCTACTGAGATCAGTCATAAATAATTAAATGAAGTTTTATGTTTAACATTTAATTAAAAAAAAGAACTGCAACATAAATATTCTACTGAGATCAGTTATAAATAATTAAATGAAGTTTCATGTTTAATAAAAAAAAGAACTGCATCATAAATATTCTACAGGAGTCATTTACAAAGCTTAATTTTGTACAAGGTCACATACATTGAATTTATTACTCTGTGGTTAATTGCTTGTGTCAGTATCTTATTAACCACTCTCCCATAACAAGTTGCATGTAAATATTCTACAGCTATCAGTCATCAATAATTAGCAACAAAGTGCAAATTGTAACAAATAAAAATTGATATCTTTATATGACCCCAACTTGTCAGATACATATCCATTTAACTAACATGATGTTTATTTCAAACTGCTAAATGTTCCACAAATTTGTATTTTATATAAATGACTAAAACTTAACAAAGTAACAGTATAATCATTTTCGTGTTGCATGTACGCAATATACCAATGTCAGTCAGAAAATAATATAAAAATATTAAACAAATGGTAGAATAAAGGAATCAGATATAATGAATAAATAAGATCTAACATTTAATTAAGCAATTAGTATAAGATTTTTTGAGGAGTTATCTTTATTAAAGAAAATCTATCTATCTATCTATGCCAATTCGTATCTATCTATCTATCTATCTATCTATCTATCTATCTATCTATCTATGCCAATTCATATCTATCTATCAATCTATGCCTATCCATATCTATCTATCTATCTATCTATCTATCTATTTATGGACTGGCCTATTGTCATAGTGGGTGGAGAGTTTGCCAATGGTTTAGGAGCCTGGGGTGCAATCCCTGGTCAAGTGATAACAGAGACTCAAAAAATATTACTTGACACCTCTTTGCTTAACTCTTAGCATTATAAGGTACAGATCAAGGGTAAGTGGAGCAATCTAGGGAAAGGAGTAGCCCTCCTCTACACCTCAGTGAAGTAGCTATTGAAAAGAGAGCCTTTAAGTTTCCCTCAACTATGGTTGGCCAACTTACTTAATATATATATATATATATATATATATATATATATATATATATATATATATATATATAAAACTGCCCTCCTTGTAAAAAGTGACCTGTTAAATGTTAGATGAACCTTCTTGTGAGGTCAATGGCAATCTAGCACACTTGTGCTATGAAGTGCAAAATGTACTAGATGTGTGTCCATTTCATTAAACCTTGGCTTGACCATTCACTGAAACTGATTCTTCATCAGCTTCCCGGACATCACCTCATCCCTTGATCTGGAAGGGGATGTCAAAAAGTTGGGTCAAAAACCCTTACTTACCTAAAATCTACTCATGCACTTACTGTTCCTGTTAAAGGAAAGAAACTATTATCTCACTACTTGAGAGAGATAGATAGTGTATAAACAATATACAAGACAGGAGCAGAAACAATTTGCTATTATGTAATTGCATACCCACTACTTTCCTTATTAGCCAATTGAAAGAAAAATTCAGTTTTTTTTATATGTATGTATCACCTGTCATGTGCAGAAAAATCTTTTGTGTCAATAGAGATATTTTTTATTCAGTTATTTACAAAGGAAGAAGTACACAAAATATTAACAAAAGTAGTTGGTTTCCTAATGTTCATTCAGTTTAAGTAATATAAACAATTTTTTGACTCAAACTTTTTTTTTAACAATATAGTTGTTTCTTTTTCTATCATTCTAGAAAGTTTTACTTTTATGTTCAAAGAACTTTTGAGAAATTCAGTGAAGAACCACTCAGGTGTATTTTGCAGCTTTCTTTATTTAGTAAATTCTGTCAAGAGCAATAATTGATTTGGGTTAAAGTTAGGGTTTGGATTAGGGTTATGATTAGGGTTAGGAATCCAGATATATGGTTGATATGGTGGATATATGAAAGCCTTCTAGCTAATGTTAGGGTTAGTGTTATGGTTGGGATTAGGGTTAGGATTATGGTTTGGAATCATCCAAATATATGGTTGATACGGTAGATATGTGAAGGCCTCCCAGCTAATGTTAGGGTTAGTGTTATGGCTGGGATTAGGGTTATGATGTAACACAGTGACAATTTTTAAGCGGATTTCAACAGGTTTGAATTGAGAGTTTTCCTTCTCCTAGACTGGTTGCCTAACCAAGACTAAAGAAGATGTTTTGTCACACTATTTACTCATTGCTGAAGGGAGAATAATTGGATTCATACCTTTCCCATGTGAAATGCAATCAGCCTCATCCAGGATTTGAACTTGTGTTGCCTTGTCCATTTCCTACAATGATACTATTTACCAACCCCTCCGCTCGGGCAGGATATGACACAAGGTCAGTTTTTAAGCGGAGTTTAACAGGTTTGAATTCAGAGTTTTCCTTCTCCTAGACTAGTTGCCTAACCAAGGCTGAAGAACCTAGTCTGTCCTACTATTTACCCATAGCTGGAGGGAGAATAATTGGATTCATACCTTTCCCAAGGGTATTAGTGCTATGTGAAATGCAATCAGTCTCGTCCAGGATTTGAACTCGTGTCGCCATGTCCATTTCCTACGACGATAACGACTACACCACGGGCACCATTTCCTACAATGATAACCATTACACCATGTGCTGATTAGCATAGAGGGTAGAGAGAGGGTAGAGTGTTTGTCAATGATCTGGGAGACTGAGGTTCAATCCCAGGTCAAGTCATACAAAGACTCAAAAATACTACTTGATGCCTACTTGTTTAACACTCAGCATTATAAGTTACAGATCAAAGGGTAAGTGGAGCAATCCAGAGAAAGGAGTAGTTCCCTCCCCTACTCCTCAGTGTTGTAGCTATGGAAAGGGAGCCTTTGAGTTGCCCTCGACTTAAGTCAGTCAACTACAATTATATATTAAACTTTTGAAGCTTTATGAAATCCAAATTTAAATTTATATATGACCATCAAATTTAAAAAATAAATTATTTGAAAACTTTAGGTAAACAAAAAGAACATAAATGTGTATTTTTTTTTATTTTAGCATTTATATTTATTTATATTTTTTTTATTTAATTATATTTTTTATTTTAGCATTTATATTCTTTAAATTTATATTTATATTTACTTATATTTTTTATTTATTTTATTTTTTATTTTTGCATTTGCATATTTTTTTATTCATATTAATATTTATTTATATTCTTTTTATTTATTTTTATTTTTATTTTAGCATTTATATTTTTTTCATTTATATTTATATTTATTTATATTTTTTATTAAAATTTTTTTTATTTATTTATATTTTTCATTTTAGCATTCATATTTCTTTTATTCATATTTATATTTACTTATATTTTTTATTTGTTTATATTTTTTATTTTAGCATTTATATTTTTTTTTATATTTATATTTATTTATATTTTTTAAAAACTTTTTTTATTTATTTATATTTTTCATTTTAGCATTCATATTTTTATTTATATCTATATTTACTTATATTTTTTATTCATTTATATTTTTTATTTTAGCATTTACATATTTTTTTTTATTTATATCTATATTAACTTAAATTTTTATTTGTATTTATATTTATTTATATTTTTTATTTATATTTTTTATTTATTTATATTTTTCATTTTAGCATTTATATATATTTTTTCATTTATATTTATTTATATCTTTTATTCATTTATATTTTTTATTTCAGCATTTTTATTTCCAGGAAGTTTGGGTGGGTTTTTTCTTTATAAGAACACACACACACACACACACACACACACACACACATATATATATATATATATGTATATAGATAGATTTGTTGTGAATCAGACAGTATGATAGAAATATCTGAAAAGTTGGATAAATCAAACACTCAACTCAGATTTAGATGGGTGATATTTCATTCAGACTTTATTTCATCTTCAAGAACATGAAATATCACACATCTAAATCTGAGTTGAGTGTTTGATTTATCCAACTTTCCACATATGTCTATCAAATAGGTACACACACACACACACACACACACACACACACACACACACACACACACACATGAATATGCATGTATATATGCACATATAAATACATATATGTTCACACTCATGTACATACATCTAGATACACATAAAACATTAGTTTTATTTAAGTGAAAAATTCGAATATATGTATGGACTCACATCTACATGCATCCATATATAAACACACATATGTATACACATTTACACACACATGTACATATGCATGCTTACATACACACATAACACTAGTTATAGTTGCATATGAAATGCAAATAGATACATACACATACACACACATTCATATATACACACAGACATGTATATGCATACACACATGCACATAGATATATATGTACATAGATATACATGCACACACACGCATACACATGCACCTATATGTACATGTAGACAGACATGTTTACACATATGAACACACATGTACATCCACACACACATATATGTATTTTGAAGAGTTATTATTTAGGCAGCAAGTTGTTATTTAGGCAGGTTTTATTAAAGATGAAAGAGCACTGTTTATGATTTCTAATTGTAATTTTTCAAGTCTTCTTGTTATGTCTATATTTACCTACCCCTCTGCATGAGCAGGATGCGATATAAGGTCTTTTTTTTGTGGAGTTTTACGGGTTTGAATTCAGAGTACAAAAAAAAAACTGTTATGACCAATTATTAGGGGTCAATAAATAAATAACTCAACACGGAGATATGAAGTGCCACACAAATGTATCCAAGTCTCTGAAGAGGGTTTCCTTGATTCAATATACACAAAGACAGGCAGGTGCTTACTACTGCTATTTGTTGCATGCCCCACCAAACATGCAAATGTGGCACAAGGTCTTTTTTTGGTGTGTCACATGCGCCAAGCATGGCCAAAAATACCTTCGGCCCCATCAGCATTCCCCTTATTAGGGGGTGCCTCAGGCATCACGCAATAACACCCCTGAAGGGGGTAAAAGCCTGGGGAGACAGCCCACTGAAGCCGGAAGAAATATCCAGTTACCGAGACACACTTGGCCAGATCCGTGCCACAGCAAGCACGGCTGGCTGAAGTGCGACCTGACAACTGGAAGAAGCGCAGTGTTAATACAGGCTGCGGTATTTGTTGCAAGCCCCACCTAACGGGCAAGTGTGGCACAAGGCCTTTTTTTAGGTGGGTCTGGGCGCAGGGCTGTAGCCCACACGCGCCCGGCATTTCCCAAAAATGCCTACGGCCCCGTCGGCATTCCCCTTATTAGGGGTGCCTCAGGCGCCGGACGATTAACCCAACCTCCTCAAAGGGAGTAAAAGCCTGGGGGGAAGGCCGCCTGAGGCTGTAGGAAATCTCCAGCTGCCAAGACACTCTTGGCCAGATCCGTGCTGCGGCCGGCTGAAATGCGACCCAACAACTGGAGAAGCACAGTGTTAATACAGCTTCTGCTCCTCTCTACCAGCTTAGTTCTTGATTAATATACTCTTTGGGTGAGTCCATTATTCTGGTCATAGGTGAGTCACCTGCAACAATAACAATCTCCAAAGATCCATGTAAAATTATATCCTTTCACTTACTTGTAGATATACAAATTTTAAATGTCTTCATATAAAAACATGAGAAAATATAAACTGTTATCAATTGGTCCCATATTGTTTGAATTGGTATCTATGACTCTAAATAATAAGTCTTGAGTACAGGTCAGAATTATCCACATATTATGATGGATAGTTTATATTTCAAAAGTCTGCTTGCCTCACACATGGGATGAATTTTGTAAAGTGAAAGTTATTATAAATATCATGAATCTGAATATGCTTTCTGAACATTTTGTAATGAATGTTGACAGTGGTGAAACATTCTGTGTAAACATTTCCTCTGTGCTTTTGAGAAAGATTTTTCAGAAAGTCTAAGCAGAAATAAAAGATCTTAATAACATATTATTAAATTATTCATTTGAGGAAAATTTCAAATGGGAATCAAAATAAAAGAAATTTCTTATGGCAGAAATCTTGATCTGTTTGAAAAAATAAATTTATACATTAACTTTTCAATGTATAAGTATAGTACGTAAGTAGTAAGTTGGCTGAACTTAGTTGAAGGCGACCTGAAGGTTCCCTTTTCAATAGCTACTACACTGAGGGGAGGGTGCTGCTCTTTTCCTTGGATTTGCTCCACTTACCCTTGATCTGTACCTTATAATGCCATGATAAGCAAAGAGGCATCCAGTTGCATTTTTTGAGGCTTGGTAGGACTTGACCTGGGATTGAACTCCAGTCTCCTGGACCATAGGCAAACACTCTAACCATTTTATATATATATATATATATATATATATATATATATATATATATATATATATATATATATATATATATATATATATATATATATATATATATATTTTAGTTGAAAACTATATATATATAGAAAACTATATATATATATTAGTTGAAAACACCACTATAATAGCATATGAAATTAATAAGCTATGACTACAAATCCTACATATAAAAACAAAAAAACCTAGAATTAATAGAATTAACTTTGAAAATAGCAGCAATGTTTTGAAATACCTTTTGTCCTTTTTTTTTTTTTTAAATATTCTATTTCTTTTGATAATACTTTATTTCCATTGATAGTGTTCTTTTTTAAATTTGTTCGGTGTCATCAGCATCCAACAAACAAAATTGTACTAATTGTTATTGTAATATAATGGCCGAGGGATTTCGTTTTATGCCTTTGGGTTTAGTTAGGCTGAGAACCTTTCGGCTCAGTGCATAGGTTACTTAGGTGCAACATTAATGCAGGTGTTCACATGCACGGGTGGAGCGGGCATGTTACTCAGAGATGTCACAATAGCCCAGATGGGAAACAGGGCTACAGAGTGCTGTTGATGTCACGCACTGGAAGTGCGCGGAGGATTTTAGGGCTTTTGAAAAAGTCAGTGAGTTGAGTTGAGTCCTGCCTTGGGAGAAGACAGTTGGCTTTCGCTTGTTCACCGAAGCCAGGCCAGTGGCCTTAAGACAGGTGCCACACGTGTTGGATGGAGGGCAGATGGAAAAGCCAGAATAGAAAGAATGTGTATCTCTCTCCTTATGTCAAAGAACCTTTAAACTCAAAGGTAATAAAAAGTTTTGTACCTGAACTAAGAAGTCGTAAGTGTTTTTTTGTGTTTCGAGATTCCTATATTCTATGTATATGTCATATATATATATATATATATATATATATATATATATATACGAGCATTATGAACATTTTGCATACCGGTATGAATATGTTCTTTTCACATATTCATATCTGGCTATCATACATTATTACCTTCTTGTTTAATCACCACCCTCTCAATTGTTATTTTTTCTTTCTCCTTATTAACATTGTATTCTTAGTCCTAACAACATAGCCACCATAGACATTTTGCAATGTAACAAAATACTACACTCAATGGGAAAAAAATCTCCAAAATTCAGGAAATTATTTGATTTTAATCAAATTTTCATTGCCCAGTTGGCTGGGGCTGTAGAATACACTGACTGCTCCTCTGTAGAGGGGTAAGACCCCCCACCCCAACGAGTGTCTTGGATATGACACTAAACAATCTGATGGTGAGGTTCCAGCAGTACTGGAGCTTTGGGGAATGCAGAGTACCCCTTCATTGCCATCGTTCCCAGGTCGACTCTGGCCTGGAGTGGTAGCACCTGATAGGGCCCTATCTATGGGTTAAATAGAACTAACAGCATATTTATGCTAAACTGAATTGTTTGAGTAAACTGAATTGCTTGAAATAGAAATGCTTTTGACAATTAAACCATACTTACATTTAAACTGCGTGCTTATTCTGAACTGAATTATTTGAAATAGAACTGTTTTTCAACATTAAAACTGTATTTACACTTAACTGAATTGTTACATATAACTGCTTGAATAGTTTGAAATAGAAATGTTTTTGACAATTAAACAGTGTACTTATGCTAAACTGAATTGTTTTAAATAGAACAGATTATTTACATAAAAATGGATTTGGCATTAACCTTCAAAAGTTGATATGCATAAAACTCAACAAACCAAACAGGTTCCAGTAATGCTGGAGCTTTGGGGAATGTAGAATACCCTTCATTGCCATTGCTCCCAGGTCCACTCTTGCCCAGAGTGGTAGCACCTAATAGGATTCTATCAATGGATTAAATAGAACTAAACTGTGGCTTGAATTTACTGTTTTTTGCATTTAAACTGTATTTATGCTAAACTGAATTGTTTGAAATGGAACTGTTTTTGACATGGAAACTCTTCTTAAACTAAATTGAATTGTTTTATATAGAACTTCTGTGTTAATACTAAACTGAATTAAAACTGTTTGAATAAATTGAATAGCTTGAAATATTTTTGACAATTAAACTGTGTACTTATGCTAAACTGAATTGTTTCAAATAGAACAGATTATTTACATAAAAATGGATTTGGCGTTAAATAACCTACAAAGGTTGATAAAACCCAACTGTAAAGTCTTTATATCTGAGGTAATGGATACTTGCTAGGTATGGACTATTACCAAGATGAATCGATAAGATGGATGGTGATTAAAGACAGAGGGAAAACGAACATCTGCTGTTATGCCTGGTACATTCCTTTATTGACCAAATCCCCCCCGGATGTGGTAGGGGCCGTAACCCCTGTGGCATCAGAGGTTATTTCCCTTTTGTTAGTTAGATATTACACCAACCAACCAACCAATCAAACCTGAAATTTTCAGTGTTCATTTATTAATCAATGAGTTTTATAAAGCATTGGTTATTTTATTAAAAAATTTGTTGATTTTTTTCTGGTCACTTAATTTAAACCCCCACCCACCCGGTGAGGTATATATGGCATATACTTTCTATATATAATGAATAAAAAGACAAAAGTGAGAAGGTGTAAATGAATAAAAGAAATTTTAATTGGGAGCTGTTGGAAGAAAATACTAATGCAAATGGAAATATTAAATTTTAGAAAAAATTGTTTTGAGAGCTTTTAATACTTTGATTTAATGGAAAATATAATTTTCTTTTAGATTTTTAGGGAAATAATTCCATATTGATATTTGTTCTGCTCAAAAAGATGGGGACCTTAAGGCTGTTTTATATTTTTGACTTAGTTTTCTCCAATCACTGGCAAAATCTTAATGTGTTATTGAATAAAGATATTTTTACTAAATGAAAAATATATATATAAGAAACTGGGTGCTGTTTTTTAGATTTTTTTTTTAATATTTCTATTTATTTTTACAATATAAAAAATGTCTGACAAAAAGTATTGAAACCTACTGTAACAACTGTTAAACAATTTCAAATTTTGTTCCTTATATTCAAGTTGACTATCTAAGTAAAAATGTAAGGAAAAAAGCAAAATTTTGTTCTAAAAAAGGAAACTTAAAAAAGGTAAAAATTAGTGTTTTAAGAGCAATGAAAGATGTGTAGATTATTACCAGATGTGTAGATTATTACATAAATTATCAAAAAGGCAATTAAAAAAATTAACGATTTTAATGATAGATTAATAATAACTAAATAATAATTATTTCATTGACTTTTCTTAATTGTATATTAAAAAATCATGTTTATGTGCTTATTTTTCTTTTGCAAGATTAAATACAAAACATATACTATTGCTGATATGATTTTCTATACTTAAAAAAGTTAAGTTTCTAGTCTTCCATTCAATCAATTTTTAGTGGGAAAATAAAGCACATCTTTATTGCTGACCAACTAGTAATGGGCAAAATTTTAACTGATTATGTCCTAAATTTTGACTGATTATGTGGATTTAAATACCATAGTATAGTCATCTATGTGTAACTAATATTTTTACATAAATTGATTTATTAATGTTTCTAATTACTAATTTCATTCAAAAGACTTTTTAAAAGTATCTAAAAATTCTAATAACATCTTTTAATTTACTTATCCTCAAGTAGGGAAAGGTTGTCAATTTTTAGTGAATTTTAAATCTTTAAAATGTATTAAAGATTTATTAGATATGTAAACTTATTTTGCTTTTAATACTGTTAATCATGCAACTATTTTGAAATAAAACTAAAATTCAACCTTGATTTTAATTATTTTTTAATTTGTTTTAACTGAAAAAATGAGTAAGATTTTGTTAATATCAATGGTATTCTATAAATGGGAAGGAAGTAAGAATTAATTTTTTTTCCAAAAATATTTATTTTGTTATATTTTATTCTATTTTATTTTTATTTATCAAATCATGTTCTTTATGATAATTAATTTATGCTTTTATTTTCAAATTCTTTTTCATTAGATGCAAAGTCTGTGGAAAAGACAAATATGAAAAGAAATTTTGGAAAAAATGTTCAACATCAATGAATTTAAAATTTTTATTATGAAAAATAATGTATTTATGATTTTGATTTTAAAACATTAAGCTAAATATTATTCATTAAATAAGTTAAGAGTAACAATACTAGTGTTTTTAAAACTGGAAACACTAATTAAAAAGATGATAATCTTATCATCATCTCAAAAAAAGGAAATTAAAAAGAAAAAAACATTAATCCTTATTAACCTATTGATGTGATGATAACACCAATGTTGCTATGATACAAGAATTTAGCAGTTGAAAGAAAGAAAAAGAAAGAAGGAAAAGGTCCGGAAGCAAGCAGGAAACATAGATATATTTGTTATATATATATGACGAAAATTATATGTATATTATTAGTTTTACATAGTAATACTTGGTATTATTTGACTGTGTGAATAGTGTTGAATAAAATTATTAGTGTTAGATAGCAATACTTGAAATGATTTAGTGTACTTTTAGAGGTTATAACATTAAATTACATCAGATGGTGAGGCTCCAGTCCTGGAGTTTTGGGAATGGAGAGTAAACCTTCATTATCATTGTTCTCAGGTTCACCCTGACTCAGATTGGTAGTACCAGTTAGGGTCCCATCAAGGGGTCAAATAGAACTGTTCAATTTTCTTTTTTGGGATTATCATTATTAGTCATTTTAAATCATACAGCTGTGTGCAAGTTATTCATATTAGAAAGGAATACTTAACAAATAGAATTACTAATGTTAAGTATCAATACTTGAAACTATTTAACTGTGTGCAAACAAATCAGGTATTACTCATTTGAAAATGAAATGACCTATGTGTTATTCCCTTATAAATCATTCATGTATATTAGCACTGAAACGCTATAGTATCGACTTTGCTTCTCAATAAATCTCTCCTTCTACTTGGATTAACTTGTTATCAATTTCTCTCTCTCTTTCTCTCTTTCTTTCTCTCTCTTTCTCTCTCTCTATATATATATATATGTGTGTGGGTGTGTGTGATTGTAAATGATTTATATATAAATATAAAAGATATGGCATTGAATAACCATTATATGCCATTCAATCAAATAACTCGACCTAATTCTTTTTTCTTTTAAGTAGTAAGTAAAGTTGGCGACCTTAGTCAAGGCTGACCCAAAGGCTCCCTTTTCAATAGCAACTACACTGAAGTGTAGGGGAGGGCTCTTCTCCATTCCCACGATTGCTCCACTTTACTCTTGATCCTCACCTTATAGTGCTGAGTGCTAAGCAAAGTGGCATTAAGTCCTATTTTTTGAGTCTTTGGTATAACTCGACCTGGGATTGAACTCCGGTCTCCCGGACCATTGGCGAACAATCTCTTTCAGTTCTACAATGTGAGATTCATGAATATCTTACAGTAATAAAATTCATAATAGGCTTTTATTTTGGACACAAAATTCATAATATCCTTTTTTTCCCTAAATTTATAGACATAAAGAGAGAGAGGGACAGGACACACAGAAAGACAGAGACAAACAAAAATACACATTTATGGACACACAGGATGTGTTTTAGCAAAAAGAATAAGTATTTAAAAAATAGACTCCCACCTCCAAGTCAAACTTATTTTATTAAAAGTTTGACCTGTCTGACAAGTTGTCTTTTTCAATGCTAACTGTTCAGGAAATGAGTTATCATTTAACATTGACTTAAAATGTCAAAGTGAACCTACCCCTTATAAAATGTAAAATAATTTTTTTCTTGAAAAATAAAAAAATGTTGTGAGTCAAATCCGCTAAGAAAAATTGCTAGAAAATTTTACAACTTTACCTTTTTTTTCTTTCAATTTCAAGGTTTAAATTTTATCAATAAAATTGAAATGATTATTAAAAAATTGTCATTATTAAAAAAAACAAAATGAAACTTTAAAAAATTTTTCATAATTAAGCATTTTTTAAATGATTCTAAATTATAAATTTAAAGTTCTGAAGTTGGAAACAGAAATCAAGATTACATGTAATATAACAGCTTGTTTTTTTGGCGGGGGTAGGTGGGTTGTTTGTTCAATTTTCAATCTATTTGACATAAACAATTTTTTATGTTGTGTAGTTTTTGTTGCATACTGTTTGATTAAAAAACAACAAAAAACCCCATCATAAATCATGAGTCATTTTCCGTGGCTGGTGAGTTTAAGGTTGGTGGTTATGTTCAGTTGGTGTTTTTCAGTGAAATATGTTCGGCAGTGGCAACTTGCTAGCAGCCGACACTGGCTGCTGCAAAGCCTGGGACTCAGAAAACAGGTGTGCTACCTTGCTAGCAGCAGGGTGAAAGAGGGTTCTTCCAGTACTAGCAATGAAGGCTGAAGCGAGAACGGATTTCTCTTTGGTGCCAGTCAGTCTATCTTTTAGGCATGTACAGATTTCGCTTCCTGTCAGAGGCTTCTGGGAACTGCTACATTTTAAAATTTCTTTTATTTTCTTTTTCATCTTTATTCTTATTAATCCTTCTCTGTTGTTTTTTTTTTTTAGATAATGACCGTTTTACTACTAATGTTGCTTATGAGTTCATCCTTGTTTTTCTAGCAGTTCTCCCTATGTCTTGTTTATCTTATTTGGGATGGGCGGTAAGTGGTCGTTCACCTGCTGTTTTGGGAGGTGTGGCTTCCAGGATTTGTTCAAAGCAGCACGTAGCATTCTTGTGTAGTTTCTATCTAGCTTTTTACCTGTGCGTTTTATCAGCATCCATATGGGGAATTCATACAAATACTACAGTATAGACAGTCACAGCTTGGAGGGTATCCCATTTCATTTTCTAATAGATTAGATTTCCATATGACCGATAAACTGTCGATAGCAGTCCACGCCCTCACTAAACGAATGTTGGCATCACTTTCAGTGGATGAGATATTGCCGCCGAAGTATGTGAACTAGTCAACAAATTTTAGAAACTTGCCACTTAAAGTGGAGATTGCTTTTTTTCATTCAAAACATATGAACTCTGTTTTATTCGCGTTCATGTTGAGGCCAATGCCTCTTGCTGCAGACTCCGGACTATATAATAGGAATTTGGCTTTGGCAGGTGTATTAGTGACAAGCTCAAGATTATCAACGTAGTCTGCGTCTGTTATAATTTCCGCACGATATCATCTGCTTCTTGTTTTTTTTTTTAAGGCAAAGTTATTTTCTTTTTTATTGACATTCCACGAACGTAATCTAGGCAAATTATTAACAAAGATGTGTTAATGTATCTATCGAAGAAGTTGGTCCTTTTGTAGGAGGTTATATTGTTTTGATATTTAATTTCCATTTTGTAGTGGTATATTTAATTTGTTTTTATATGTGGTTGCATGTTCTCAAAAATCGGAAGACCGCCATTTATAGTGTAGAGAAGAGGAAAATCTCGTATTTTGTTTTGGCGCGCTATTTAATTCAACACTGAATTTCACCCAATCAGGATGACTTATCCTATTCAGCCCGGACCTTCATTTCCGGCTAGCAAAACGGGTGAGCGGCCAAAACCACTCTCTTCGGCTTGAGACGGCGACCAGAACAGACGTGCCTCTGGTCGTCCCTGCTTAGCGATGCCTTTTAGCTAAGCAAGCCACCCAGTGTGGACATCTCACTGTGGCTTTAACACTAGCAGCAGCAACATGGACACTCAACGAGGGAACCATCTAATTTATGGATTCTTTGCGTATAATATATTTTAGACCAAGGAATCCCAGTTGAATATGAATTAGATACATTCAATACGCCACCACAGGAACAACGTTATGTCACCCCCAAAATTGGCTATGTCGATGCGATGCCTTTATTCCGCTCTCGACACCTAACTCTCAATTCACCTCTGGGCCACTTTAATGGAGACAACGCACGCCTCTCCCCGAAACACCAGACACACAAAACTGCACGGTGACTTTGAATACTTCTCTCACACGTCCAACAACACGCTGCCATCTCCACATCCCGCTAAACCATTTCGTCTCAAACATCCAACAAGCCTAAACACCACGAGTTTTGCAGCACCAAGAACAAACCGCCTCAAAGCTGTAAATAAAGAACTCTCGTTGTTGTGTGTGTGTTAAAGAATAGTTTCGTAATTCATTTGTGTGCCCAAAAACAATAGTGTTATTCACTCACCGCTATAATAGCGATGGGGATAACATTATTATTATTATCATTATTGGGTTTTTAGGTTTAAGGTTTAAGTTGGTTTTGTGTTGGTTATGTTGTTATTACGTTGGTTGCGTTGGTATTTCGTTGGTTGCGTTGGTATTTCGTTGGTTGTTATCCCCTCGCTAAATGTTGATGGAAAATAAAGGTGGTGTAGAAGAACGAAGACGTCGTTAGGTTTTGTATAAAGGTTTTAATGGCAGCATGAAGTAAAGGGGTATACACTGGTATGCTGCGAGGTCTCGTAGGAAGGAAAGAAGGTAGGAAGTTTGTTAGAGTGTATCATCTAATTTGTTTTTAACTAGGATCCCTTGGTCTAGAAGAATAGATCAAAGGGGTCCATAAACTAGATGGCTCTCATAATGGTTGATGCTGCTACTCTATTCAGGAACAGACGTTAAGATGTCCGTTTCTGTTGAGGATTTCTGAGAGAGAGAGAGAGAGAGAGAGAGAGAGAGAGAGAGAGAGAGAGAGAGAGAGAGAGAGAGAGAGAGAGATTCGCGGGCTTTCTTCAATTTTTGGTGCTGCCAGGAAATATGGTTAGGGCTGAATAGGACAAGTCATCCTGATTGGGTGAAAATGTTCGGCGACTCTAACGGTCAAATTAAATTATGCGCCAAACAAAAATTCAAGTTTCTTTCTGTTACACCTCTATCAGGCGAGTGAACCATTGCTTTTGTGTTTTTGAAGAGCATAAGTATAGCTGTAACAATTTCTTTCGAAAACATATGTTAGTAGTATTTACTCCATCTTCTCTCTGTGTATGTAATCAAATGCTTTGGAGAGATCTTTTTTTTTTACATGTATCCATATAATAGTTCGGTGGATAGTCAAAATCTGCCATATTGTAGGGTGATTTCTCTAAAAACCTTTCTGATTTTTCCCAAGAATTTTCTCAATTTCAGGTTTGATACAATTGTAAAGCAGAGCATTATAAACCTTAACAGTTATAGCAGTAAGAGTTATGCCTCTGTAGTTCTTAATGATTCTGGTGTCACCTTTCTTAGGGAATGGTAGGATGCAGCCTTTTGTCCATCTCTCTATTCTATTTTGTTCATTATGCAACTTTTCAAAATCCAAGTAGTAAGTCATCAAATTTCATTGTCTTCCATACTTCTGGGAATATTTCATCGATGACTGCAGCTTTTCTGCTTTTAATTTTTTTTTCAGAATAATGTTAAGTTTTTCCTCTTTAAACTATACTAGTTTTACGTCTTCTTGGTTATTGATAATTTTTTGATAAGTTTATCAGTGACTTTTGATGTGTTTCTAAGCAGATTCTTGAAATATTCTTTTCACTTCTGTATTCTATCTTCTTGACAGGCAGCTTTTAGTTTTGCTCTTGTGGTGCCCTTTCTTTCACTTACTTCATTTGTCGGCTATGGAAATCATGAATGATTATCTTCTACCGAATTTCTGATTTTATTGATTTAGCCTTGAATGTATTCTAGTTGTTCTTTTTGATATGTATTAGTTCTTTCTGGGCTATAGGTTTCTGTGCATTGGAATTTGTTAGGTTTCTTTTATTAAGTAAGGATGCTCTTTTCATGTTATCTGGTTTTCTCTAGTTGCTATTGCCACCCAGTACGTTTGGAAATTGGTTTAGTTGGAACGCAGTCGACTGTTGCTTCTATATTGGCGGGAAAAAAAAGAATGTTCATATTCATCATTTGGAGCATGTCTTTCAGATATCTCCTAAAGAGTACTAAATTTGTTTCTTAAAGTAACCATATAATTTTTAATATTATTATTTGTGAGGGAGGATCAGTCATAATGTGAAGCTTTAACTGTTTGTCTTATTTTTGTGTAGACTCAGGCAAATCTTTGGCGAGCTTATTCAGTAATAGGAAGATACTCCTTCAAAAGAGGATTGTACCTTACAGTTCACTGCGCTATCTATCCACTTCTTATTTATACTTCATCATCATCATCACGTCACGCCATCAGCACGGATATCCCTGACTCTCTCTCGCCACCCCTCCCTATCGCCCATTGCCTCTGGAAGGCCTTCAGGGTTATATCTCGTATCTGCACAGAGCTGCTGTATGTAGGTTATTAATGGTCGTCCTGCCTTTGTTCGTCAATGTGAAGGGGTGCACCGGAGTACGTAACTTATAAGCTCGTCCCTACTTCTCCAGCAGTGTCCTGCATGTCTGGTTCGTCTAACTTTGATAGTTTTCGTGATAGGTGGTAGGTGGCCGTACAGCTGCTACTTTGTGGGGTGCTGCCTCTAGGAGTTGTTCAGTATTGCTCGCAGTATTCTTGTGTAGTTGCTGTTAAGCTTTTTCTCCATTCGTTTAGTTAGCGTCCATGTAGTGCATCCATATCGGTATCGACACGACCGCTGCTTGGAAGAAACTGTGTTTTATTTTATCAGTCAGGTCTGACTTCCATATGACCGATAGTCTATCGATAGCTGTCCATGCCTTTGCTAGTCGCGTGTTGATGTCTGTCTCGGTTGATGAGACACTGCTACCTAGGTGGGTGAACTTGTCTACTAGTTTTAGTGAGCTACCGTTTAGTGTGGAGATGTCGCCTGTTTGATTAAAGCACATATATTCCGTTATGTATTTATACTTACTTATACACTAAAGACAAGAAATTTATTTATACAAGAAATTTATTTATACAAGAAATACTGCAAGTAAACTTTGATAGAAGGAACCCTTGGCTTTAAAAAATAATGACCATTTTACAACCAATATGTAATATGCGTAAGTACTGCTAGTAACTAAGGTCAAAATGTCAGATTTTTCTTGAATAATTAAGAAATTGATAAAATTGAACATACGAGGATCATTAAATAAGTTTCCAGACTTTTTTCGTATGGGTACTTTTATTGATAGTGTACACATGAAACTCTAGTCCCCTTCGAAGTAATCTCCTCCAGCTGCAATGCACTTGTATCGTTCAAACAACTTCTGGAAGGCTCCATGGAAGTCCTCTTGAGTGATCGTGTCAATGACCTTCGTCACAGCCTCTTTCATCTCATCAATTGTCTAATAACAACAGCCTCTGAGCTTAGGGAATAACTAAAAGTCACAGGGAGCAAGGTCTGGACTATAGGGAGGGTGAGGAACTGTCTTGATGCCCATCTTGGTCAAATATTCTGTGACAAGGATGGAGTTGTGGAGTGGTGCATTGTCCTGGTGGAAATGCCACTGACCCGATTTGAAGAGTACTGGCCTCTTCCGACGGAATCTCTTCCTGAACTCCCTTAAAACCTCAACATAGTAACCCTCACCCTAACCGTTTGGCCAATCAACTCTGGTGTATTGACTTCCTTACTCCTCCCACAGCTCTCATCATCCCTCAAAGACTCCCTGCCTTCCTTGAATCTCTTATGCCACTCAAAAACTGATGCTCGATTCATGCAAGATGATGGACGCGCAGTCTGAAGCATTCCATACGTTTCAGAGGCATTTTCTCTAAGTTTAAAACAGAATTTTATTGCATACCGTTCTTCTAAAGTGTCCTCACGTCCAGATTGCATTTTTGAAATTCACCAGCTTTAGTAGGGTGTATTCCAATTATTGCTGTAGCTGTTCATTTGAAGCTGAAATCATCTCATACGATGTATAGCAATAACATACTGAATTTTCAAGAGTCTACGACAATTTTAAATGCCTGCACAAAAAGGTCAGGAAACTTATTGAAGGTACCGCGTATATTGCTTTTGCTCATTTTTTTAGTCAAATATTTGTTATATCTTCTAATTAACAAAAGTAATAAATATCTTCCATTTCAATGTTGAATTGATTTTAATCTCCGAAATCGTTGATAATTGATGCTTCATTTCTTTTCTGGTTTCTACAAAAATGAACAATATAACATAAAACAGTATTAGATTTTAATGACATTTTGATGTCTTCCAAGTACATAATTTACTGATTAGTTTTCAATAAACTTCAAATATCATGATATCAAAAAAAAAAAAAAAAAAAAGATTGGTTGAACTTTGTAAGAATTAATACTAGAAAAATGTTTGCTGTATCATTCGATCTAATTAAGCACCATACGTCCTTTTTGCATTGTATATTCAGTTAAAATAATAACTAATCAAATATGGTAACTTTCTAAAATATATAAGCGTTTAGAAAATAATGATATTTAAAAAAAAATCTCATAAACATTCGGATATATGCATAAATTTTTTAATTGGTAATAACATAAAAATATTTAAACCGAAAGAATAAAAATACAAAAGAAAGTTTAATTACGGAGTTCGAGGGAAACAACTTGTACAAAATTTAAAGATTTATTTCCCTTGTAAGTGACTGCAGTCGGAAATAATTATTTTGATTCTTACTGAAAAAAAAAAAAAGAAAAGATAAATATTAGGATAAAAAATTGAATAGTAGATAATACAAATAAAAAATAGTCGGTAAAATAAGGATAAAAAATAAATGGTAGCGGATGTGGTCATTCTGAAGAAACTAATTTCATGGTTTATCTTAAAAGTCAACGGGGAAGCCAGTAATTAATGAAAGGGAGATAAGTTAAAACAAGAAAGTGAACACAACCCATACAGTATTAAATAATAAAACGTATTATGTGTCTTTTCAGGGATAAAACTACTGTTACAAAAATTAGAGGTTAGGATTCAATGTATGTATATTATAACAGTGTTGATTGTCACTAAATCACTTTGTGGGTTTGTGGCGAACCAAGTGCAATATAATATAGAGAGTGCTCATTATCTAGGATAGAGCTATAATACAATACAATATAATATAATATAATATAATATAATATATTATATTATCTATCTATCTATCTATCTATCTATCTATCTATCTATCTATCTATCCAAAGCCAAGTCACTCGATGGTTGGAACGATTTTATTTTAGGATTTTCATCAAGTTTCCATGTAATTCAAATTCAAAATCCAATTTGAGAGCTCAATAAATTAAAATATAGAGTGAATAATTCCATATAAAAAAAGCCTTTAAAAATCACTCATATTTATTTGTGATAATATTTATGTCAATAGAACCCTTTTTTTTAAATATTAGATCTGCATCTTTAGACAAAGAAATTATGAGAAATTTCAAATGAAAATTTAGAAAAATTCCATGAACCTGACACCCTATCTCCTTAAACCAAATTTCCCTTTTTTTAATAATATAAAAACCAGACCATTTGTTTTTCTTGGCTGGTTGACAAATGATATTCAATTCCTGTATCAAGATGTATTAATTGCTGACACGTTTTTCCTTTTCACCTCATTTTAAGTAATTCATATGATGACAAAGAAAGAAATAAATAAAAAAATAAAAGAATAAATCGATTTGGAGAGAGAAAATTATCTACTATAAACAACTTACATAGGTATTAATAATCTCTTAACAAAATTAAATTATATCATAAAATGTTATATTGTATATTGATATTATTTAATCAAAAAACTATAAAATTCTCATACCAATATTCCTATATTATTCAATATAATTGATCACATTAATAGAGCAAAAATAAAAATTATACCAGTTACTGTTAAGAATATTATCTAATATATTATATATCCTCAAAGTTACAATTATATCTTACAAATTATCATATTATTATTCATATTATTACGAAACTTCAATATATTTAATATTATAAATAATAATTATTTATCATCACTTATTATAAAGTAGAAATTAATTTTCATAATATAACTATTAAAACTCAGTTTATCTTATTCTTATAGATAAAATCATACCAAGTATTATAGATAATACCATATTAAGAATTATCATCACAATCAATATTATTATTACAATTATTACTACTAATCATCAAATATATTAATATTATTAAACTAATCAACTTATTATTATTATCATTATAAATATTAATAACATTAATGCCTACAAAAACAATAACAGACATCAACTACTAACACAGTACACTATTACTTAATATCAATAATCATTGACAATTAATAATTAATATCAATTAATATCAATTACAAATCATTCTAATTAATATTCATAATTATTACTATGTACTACAACATTGGCATAATTGGTTGAGTGTTCACCAATGGCCTGGGAGACTGGGGTCCAATTCTAGATCAAGTCATACCAAGATTTAAAAAAAATGGTACTTGATACCTCTTAGCATAATACTCAGTATTATGGTACGTATCAAGGGTAAAGTGGAGTAATCCAGGGGAAGGAGTGGTGCCTTCCCCTACATCTCAGTGTAGTAGCTATTGAAAAAGGAGCCTTCAGGTTACCCTTGACTACAGTCGCCAACTTTACTACATTATCCTAAAAAGTATCATCTATTTTCTCCTCACACACACACACACACACACACACACACACACACACACACACACACACACACACACATATATATATATATATGGAGAAAATAGAAAACAAAGTAATCCAAAAGTGATGAATTCATTACAAAGGAAAGTCAATATTAAAATGTTTTGGTTTTAGTAAACCTTCATCAGAACTTTAAGATGAAACAAGTGTTGATAGAACAATGATAGATGTTTTCTTGATAAAAATTTACTAAAACTGAAAAGTTATAGCGTTGACTTTCATTTATGATAAATTCTTCATTTTTTCATTACTCTATTTTTTTATTTTCTCCATACTATCAGATTCATTTTTATTATTTACTCTCACATATATATATATATATATATATATGCATGCATATTTGAATATCTGGTATAGAAACTGTAATATCCTAACTAACAAAAGGGAAATAACCTCTGATGCCACAGGGGTTACGGCCCCTACCACATCCAGGGGATTTGGTCAATAAAGGAATATACCAGGCATAGCAGCAGATGTTCGCTTTCCCTCTGTCTTTAATCATCATCCATCTTATCGATTCATCTTGGTAATAGTCCATACCTAGCAAGTATCCATTACCTCAGATATAAAGACTTTACATTGGCGACGAAGAAAGAGTTGTTTACTCACCAATGACAACAAAAAAAAAAAGAAAAGAACATGTGCCGAAAAATAACTAACATGGCCGCTTTACCACATTACCCAGAATTTGACCACGAATCAAAAAACAAAGCAGCAAAATGGACAAAATATGTCAACAGACTGAGAAATTACTTCACAGCGTACAACATAGAAGACGATGAATGGAAAAAGCTATACTTTTAACTTTTGTTGGCGAAGAAGTAAATGATCTTATTGACGAACTACCGTCTGAACAAATCACACCAGAAAAAAATGAAACGCACTTCGATAAGCTCGTCCTGGCTGTGCAAAACCACTTCAACCCAGAAAACAACACTGAGTATAACAGATTTATATTCCCCAAAAAAAAAAAAACCACTCCAAACATAGAGGACTTTCATCGGGAATTAAAAGAGGCAGCAGTTATGTGCCGTTTCACAGACAGAAATGCAGAAATAAAATCCCAGCTAATTACGGGATGTTTATCAGAAAAAGTTCGCCAAAAGGGATTGATGAACCCAAATATGCTCCTAGGCGATCTAATAAACTATGCCAAAATGACAGAAACCATATCCAAACAAATGGAACAGCTGCGCTTAGAAGACGCCAACTCTACTACAAAACCTACCACATCCATTAATGCAGTAGCCAACAAAGTCATGCATGAACAACAATGGCCACGCAAATGCCCCCAGCAAAACCGGTGCAGAAATTGCAATGGGAAATACCCATATGAACGGGGACCGACATCCTGCCCTGCATTTCAGAATCAGTGTGCCTATTGCCGGAGATGGGGACATTTCGCCTCTGTCTGTTTCAGAAAACTAAATGATGAGGACAGACAGCGAAGAACAAACCGCCCCCCCACGCCCACAAGCTCAAACCAGTCAACGACCGGTAAATTACATTGAGGACCATCAATGAGACTCAAACAGCGGCAGTGACACGAAATATGTATTCCATACAGGTAAAGTGAAAAACCTTCCTTACTTTGACTTATCTTTTGGTGATGGCCATCAAATGTTCAATGTGTTAGCTGACTCTGGCGCCACCATAAACATTTTGTCTGAGGCAGATTACAAATCCCTAAGACCAATGCCCCTCCTTCGACCCACAAAATCCGTAATATCTGGATTCGGTGTCAAAGAAGCCACCCCACTCCTAGGTCAATTCAGCACACTTCTAAAGTTTACAGGCATCTCCTGCCAAGCGGACATACATGTTATAAAGAACCCAGAAAAATCCATTATTGGCTGGGAAACATGTAAAAGGCTCAAACTACTGTCGGCAAACACTCATTCAGTCAACCACATCAGTAACTCTGATGCACAGACCCCACTCCCCACTCTTAAACTTCTAGAGGACTACGCAGACCTATTCAATGGTCTGGGTAAACTCAAAGAAAAAAAGTTCACCTACACAGAGATGAAAACATACCACCCATCGCTCAGAGATACTGCAGGGTCCCCTTTCACGTAAGGAAGGATATAGAAGAGTTAATAGCCAAAGATGAGAAACTGGGAGTGATTGAAAAGGCAGACGGACCAACCCCATGGGTATCTCCTATTGTTGTAGTACCCAAAAAGGGTCAAAATAAAATCAGGATTTGCATCGACATGTGGGCGGCAAACAAAGCTATCAAAAGGAAACGACACCCAACCCCCACACTCAATGAACTGAAAACTATTCTATCAGGAGCTAATGTTTTCAGCAAATTGGATCTTAACCAAGGCTACAACCAATTGGAACTAGCTGAAGAATCCCGATATATAACCACCTTTGCAACACACCTGGGCCTGTACAGATATAAAAGACTTTTTTTTGGTGTCAACTCCGCAAGTGAAATATTCCAGGAAGAAATTAGTCAAGCACTTACAGGGATCAAGGGAGCCATCAACATCAGTGACGACATCCTTTGCTTCGGATCAGACCAGCAAGACCACGACCAAAACCTCCACGCGATATTTAGACGACTTCGCGAAAAAGGACTCACCCTAAATAACAGCAAATGTGAGTACAACAAGAGGTCACAGGAATTCCTTGGACACACCTTCGGTAATGAAGGGATCAGCCCAAGCGACCTCAAAATAAAAGCAATCCTTGAATTACCCGACCCTAAAAACGCATCAGAAGTCAGAAGCCTGTTGGGGATGACTAACTTCTGTGGGGAAGAATTCATTCCAAACTATGCAACCCTCACCCATGAACTACGTCAACTAACAAAAAAAAACACACAGTGGTCCTGGACTGAACGCCACACTGAATGTCTAAAAAACATTAAGGAGGCACTGAGCAGAGCATACTCACTTGCCTACTTTGACCCAAACAAAAACACTGAAATACATACGGATGCCAGTCCGGTAGGCATTTCCGCTGTACTGTCACAAAATGGACGGATAGTACAATTTGCAAGTCGTGCTCTATCCGCAGTTGAACAGAGATACTCCCAAACAGAACGTGAAGCACTTGCCATCACATGGGCGTGTGAACACTCACATATATATCTTTGGAGCTCCATTCACTGTCTTTACAGACCACCAACCCCTAACATCCATTTTTAACAACACCCGCTCCCAACTATCAGCACGCATTGAACGCTGGGTTTTGAGAATGCAACCATACAACATGACCGTCGTATACAGACCAGGTCATGACAACCCAGCTGACTATCTCAGCTGCCATCCAACGCACCTACCACCAAGCGACAGAGAACAAAAATTAGCAGAGGAATATATAAGCTACATCCTCTCAACCTCAACCCCCAAAGCAATGACAATTGATGAAGTTGCAACGGACATGGCAAAAGACAAGACACTCACCACCGTCATCCAAGCCATCCTTACCAACAAATGGCATGGTGTCGAGGATGGCATAAACAAAGCAACATTCCACACTCTGCACGCCAATCGTGCCGAACTATCACTTGCACACAAGGATAGCATCATCCTCAAAGGGCACCGAATAGTACTGCCTGAAGCACTACAAAACAGAGCTGTCAAAATAGCACATGCTGGACACCAAGGCATTGTGAAAACCATGGCTCTCCTCTGAGAAAAGGTCTGGTTCAAAAACATGCAGCCTCTAGTGGAAGAAAACATCAAGAACTACCACACATGGCAGATCAGTACCCATAAACCGACAAGAGAGCCACTGCAAATGTCCCCACTACCAGCAGCCCCATGGGCAGAAGTCAGTGCTGACTTTGGACACCTCCAAAATGGAAAGTACCTCCTCGTTGTCACAGACGAATACTCACGCTATGTTGTTGTTGACATCCTGGACTCCATCTCAACAACATCAGTCATACCCTGCCTAGACAAGATATTTACCGAATTTGGTGTGCCAGTCTCCCTCAAAATAGACAATGGCCCACCATTCAACAGCCACGAATTCAAAACCTATGCCTCCATCACTGAATTCAGACACAGGAGAATAACACCCCTATGGCCCCAGGCCAACGGGGTAACAGAACGCTTCATGTGCACTGTAAAAAAGTCTATTAAAGCTGTCTTAAATAAAGGTCGAAGCTGGAAGCAGGAATTATTCAAATTCCTGCTGGACTACCGGACGACACCACATTGCACCACCGGCGTACCCCCAGCCACAATCCTATTTGGCTGGACCATAAAAAACCGCCTGCCACACCTGATCACACCCATTGCTGAAGACCCCAGTATTAGGGAGCGTGACACCGAAGCCAAGAGAAAAATAAAGCAATACGCTGATAGAAAAGCATACGTGAAACCCAATGATCTCAGGGTGGGTGATACAGTCATTGTAAAAAGCGACAACACCTCAAAAGCTCTCACACCTTACCAGCCTAACCCAATGACTATTATAAAGAAAAAGGGATCCATGATCACCGCCACACACAAAAGTAGCCAAACTACAAGAAATTCCAGTTTTTTCAAAAAAATCCCTAAGCCAACAACAAACCCTGCACATAACCTACTGGATTACCCCTCATCTGAAGATGAAAGCTACACACATATGACAACACCACCAGAATACAAAGACAACCAAACGCAACACACAACCCTAAACCTCAGGCGTTCAAGCAGAACAAAATGGCCACCCAAAAGATTTGACCACTAACAAAAAAAAAAATAAATAAACATACCCGTACACAATAGTCTGAACCATCCTCATTTTCTTTTCTCTCATTCAGGTTAACAGACATTTCCTCCAACATAGAGTCTGAGCCATCTGTTCAAGCATCCCAATCACTTCACAGACTGAATGAACTCCCTCACCAGATAATTATTACCACCACTGTCATTGTTGTTATCATTATTTTAAAAAAAAAGAAAAAGAAAAAAAGAGAGCATTGTAATATCCTAACTAACAAAAGGGAAATAACCTCTGATGCCACTGGGGTTACGACCCCTACCACATCCGGGGGATTTGGTCAATAAAGGAATATACCAGGCATAGCAGCAGATGTTTGCTTTCCCTCTGTCTTTAATCATCATCCTTCTTATCGATTCATCTTGGTAATAGTCCATACCTAGCAAGTATCCATTACCTCAGATATAAAGACTTTACAGAAACCATAACATATGAAAATCAAACTTTAACAAAACCAAATTGTTCAATTAAAAAAATATTTGTTTGACTTGAAGAATAAAACTTCTCACCAAAAGAAGAATAGGTTGAAAAATAGGTTGCACATTTAAGTTTTTAAAGGACTGTAAAACTTTGTCATTTAGATTTTTATAAATATTACAAAAGTAATTATATATGAATAGTATAAACATTTTAGACATTTTCTCCAATACCGCATGAAAAGTTATCTATATATAATCTATAATCCCTTTTGTCGAGTTATGGAAAGATATTTACAAAAATTATCTTTTATAACATAGAAAACATTCTTTTGGGATGTCAGCATATTTGCTATCATATTCTGCTTTGGATCATCATTTCAGACAAGGAATTAAACTCGGATTAGGATCATTGGTTAGGGCTCATAAAGTGAATTCCTAGTTGCAGATATGAAAATTCAATATTTTTGTTTTGTTTTTGTAGGCTTCTATAATTTATGGAGAAACCCCTTCTCATCCCACCCACCAAAAAACCTAGCTTCTAAATGAATACAAAATCAGGGCCCAATATAGTATTAAATTTATGCAATTGGATGGACATAGTTTAAAACACAAAGTTATACATTATAAGTATTTTGCAAATAGTGCACTAACTTTAGAGTCACACATTCAATCAAACTTTAAACATTTTTTAAATGAAAAATCCCAAAAGGAACAAAGGTTAAACAGAATAAGATATCGTATATCTTCATCATCACAAACCATTGTCATCAAACACATCATTATCATCTTCGTTGTCCTTCTCCTCCCTAAGTTGTTCTTATTGCAAGGAGTTTCTTGATTCTTTCTCTCTCCATCTGTCCCAGTTGCCTATGGTTCCTGACTGGTCCTCAGGACTGTACTTATAATACTAATATATAAATAATGTAAGTATGATCATTTTGTTTAAAAATCTCAAATGAAAATTATTCATAATACTTTTACAAGAAAAATTTTTTTAAAAAAACCCATTTCTGTTCAAGGGAGAGAACTTTATAATTTTTTTCCCAAATTCTCTCCCTTATGAAAATAAATGAATAAATAAATGAATTATTAATGACCATAGTTGGAAATAAGTATTTGAATCCTACTAAAAACCAAAAAGAAACGAATGTACATTTAATAAAAAGGGAAGAAAGATGAAAGTTCACCGGAAATAGGAAAATTTAATTAGGAAAAACAACTATAAATAAAACTAAACTGATTTGCCGCTGTTAATAGCGTTTCATTGGAAGAGAAAATACTTTTATATGTACACACACACACACACACACACACACACACACACACACACACACACACACACACACACACAAGAGAGAGTCATGAGACGCAATCACTCGTGCTGAACATGCATGAAGAAGAAAAACTGCTGTATTAACAGTTGGGCATTTAAAATAAAAGGAATAACATAGAAAAAACGTTTAACAAAAGATGAATTTGTTCTTGGTAAAAGGACAAAACTTTTAAACAAATTAAGTATAAATGTAAATGTTAATAATGCAATGAATAACTAAAAATGAGGAAATTCAATGAAGAATAAATCTTAAGAGAATTTAAGATGTTTTGGAAACATTAACAAGAAAAAAAAGAAGAGTATTGCCATGAAAATTATTATATAAAAATAGAGAAAGAAAATAAGCAATTTTATGTGAAATCGAAAAAAAATTCTACTTCAATGAAAAATATTCTAAAATATAATAGTTTTTAGTGACTTTAAAGGCTTTTTTTATCAACTACTTGAATTAATACAATAAAATAAACAGCATCTTATAAATGTTTATACCTTCCATAAATGAAATGGAAAAAAATTTAACATATGAAAATGAAAAACTAGTGTGCTATACTTGATTTTTTATTTTGCTTTTGTGGTTCTTTTATGCTGGAGTCTGATTTTGAGAGGATGACTTCTTTTACTTTTGAGATTATTCCTGCATTCACTGTGGTATCATACTTAAGTGGTATTGTAAATACAGTTATTGATGAAGTTTGTATCATGAGAATCAATTTAATGTCTGAGTTACTTTTGATAGTTATTCTACCCTTCAAAATGTACTCTTTCGGGATATATATATATATATATATATATGTATATATATATATATATATATATATGTGTGTGTGTGTGTGTGGGTGTGTGTGTGTGTGTGTGTGTGTGTGTGGGATAAAAATTAGGGGAAAAGTGAATAAATCAACACTGACAATATGGATTCAATAGTTGTTCTTTATTGGAAAAAGAACTTCACATCTTGTCATATTTACCAAAATTTACTATTTCTCTACACACACACACACACACACATATATATATATATATATATATATATACACCTCTATAGTCATCCACAGACAGATCTGTTTCATTCTATCAGAACACATCAGTGTGGCTAGACAGTATCTTCCCGTAGCTGGGATCGAAACCCAGTTGACTCAAACATCAACCCAAGCTTCTAACCATTCAGCCAACGAGGAGATATTAGCTGCCAAGTAAATTTTAGATGGTTATGAATCACAATTACTTTTGTTTACATACATCCGTTCAACGGTAGCCGAGACCTCAATTCAAACGAATAGGTTTGCAATAATCGCTAATGGCAACACGATTACTTCTTCGCCAGAGAACTCAACCCCACAGGGTAGGGGAGTATATATATCTCTATAGTCATCCTATCAGAACTCATCAGTGTGGCTAAACAGTATCTTCCCATAGCTGGGATCGAAACCGGTTGACTCAAACGTCAACCCAAGCTTCTAACCATTCAGCCAACGAGGAGATAGGATATATATATATATATATATATATATATATATATATATATATATATATATATATATATATATATATATATATATATATATATATATATATATATATATATATATATATATATATATATATATATATATATATATATATATATATATATATATATATATATATATATATATATATATATATATATATATATATATATATATAAAATATTTTTCTCCTTATGTATTCATAAATGATGTTGAAAGAGTTGAAGATGACACTAAATTATGTATTTATTTTAGATTGTAGAATATATAGATTTTTTGTTTTTGAGTCTTGATGAGTTGTGCTAATATTTTTATATCGTTTATTTGTTGTTGGCTATGGAGATTATAAAGAGTTATTTGGTTCTGGCTTTTAAACTATGTGGTGCTAAAATAGTGGAAGATAAAAAAGCAAGTCAGCATATCTACATTATTTTATTTATCGATTAATTAAAAAATTATATTTGTTACTGGGAGAATTCCAATGACCTTATGGCTAATGTGCTGAACTGTGATGTAGTGAGTTCAAACTCCAGTTATACTATAATGTTCCCTTTCAGACTAATATCCTTAAGAAAGGCATGAACTCCCTTATCCCCCACCTCAAGTGTGGATTAGATAATACCACTTCCAATCTTCAGTAAGGATGCCTTTGGCATGAAATAATCCATGTTGATATGCCACTAAACAAAGAAACCAAACCAAACCTTATACCTCACCCAGTTATGGGTTAATTAGTACAACTGCTGTTCTTCAACTGAAGGATGACTTTGGCATTAAATAACTCATTAAGGTTGATATGCCATTAAATAAAGAAACCAAACCAAACCTTATACCTCACTTAGTTATGGGTTGATTAGTACAACTTTTACTGAAGGATGGTTTACATGAATTAACTGAAAATGTGATATTTTTTTTCAACTTGTATCTTTGAAAATTCAAATAAATAATTCTAATTAAAAACACATGAAAGCAGGGTGATGACAATAGATTTGATGATAATGTTACTGATTTATCTCTTGGATACTTAGAATATGTATTTGTAGATAACAGTGGTTGTTTGATAAGAGATACTTTAATCTGTGCTATTATTCAAGAGATTATCTTTTGCATGAGCCTGACTTTAGAAAAAAACAATTCAGTGAAGTTAGGTGCTGAAATAACCAAAACCAAGTCCAAAAATTTTAGCTGTTGCAGTGAAGACATCTGAGGTAGACAGTGAAGCAATCAATTGCACATTTACAGAATTAAATAAGATGCATTTCAGAAAATATTAATCTGAATTTGATAATAGCAGATGCCATAATTCTTAAAAAGAAAAGTACATTCATCATTCTAAATTCTGTGTCAGCAGTTATTGATACATTCTTACAGAAATCTTGTTATAATTTGTGACTCTTTCATAAAAATAAGAAATAGTTTCGTACACGACCACACAAGATACTAGCAGACTGTCTGCTCTACTGATGGAATGTGGAATGTGGAGGTAGATAACGTGACCCCTTCTGAGCAATTAGAATGTAGAGTAGCCCTTCATTGCCATTAGTCCCAGGTCCACTCTGCCCTGGAGTAGTAGTACTTTTTAGGGTCTCATCAGTGGGTCAAATAAGAATATTTGATTATTTCCTATATTTGAAACCATTTATCAGTGTGAAAGCAAATGACTGTTAAATTGAATTATTAGGATTGCATTTAACTGTGCGCAAATGAATGAATTATAGTGAATAAAATTGCCTGCGTTAAATAGCAATATTTGAAAACATTTAACTGCATGCAAACAAATGAGCTCTGGCTTGTGTTAAAATTGTTACCTACAAACAATTAATTTATAAATCTTATATATTTAATGTTTATATGTATAAACAGGATTTGGTAATAAATAACCTACAACCTATACGTCATAAAGTACAACCAACCAACCAACCAACCAACCAGCCGGCTTTGAAGGATATTCTTCTTCACCGGTCTCCCAATTTATGTACAGAGACGTTAAAAACAGAGTATAGCCTGTTTTAAGTTTCCAATAGCAAATTTTTTCCCATGTGATACCACGGTTACAATGTTAAAAAAAATTGAACATCCAACATCGTGTTCATTTACATTAAAAAAAAAACTCTGACGACGAAGTTTTACTTTGAAATTAATTAGCCTCAAATAATTATTATTTCACGTTGCAATAGCCCTCTAAATTAATTCAATACTATAAAATAGAATACTTGCTTCAAGCAAATCATAAAATTTTTTTTAAAGATTTTATTTTGAAATGAAAAAACGGATTTGAATAATAAGACATGCAGAATTTCAATGGATAAGTAACAGAAAGAGCTGTGTTACATCCTAAGTCAAATCTTGTAATTACTCATGAACGTTTTCATCACAACTAAAAATAGAATTGTCGGTGGGCTGTATTGGATCATTATCTGCCAACTGCACTCATTCATTGGCTAATCAAAAACCACCATAGACAAACACAAGCAGTGTATTCTATGGTTCTTCCAAAATCGTATAGATATTCCGAATTCTTAATTTCCGATTTCCTCAGTAGAAATTATGTAGCTAGTAGAGAATTAGATTAGAGTTTATTTTAAAATTGTGTTAATTTCGTATCAAAACTAACTTTGCTGTATTTACATTTACACGTGAATTTATTGAAATATTTATGAAAAAAATAAAACATAAATATGGATATGTAGCAGAAAGAAATTCGTATGTTTGGCGTGTAAATTACTTTGACCGTTGGTCTCGTCATATAATTTCACCTAATGGGGATGACGAATCCCATTCGGCCCGGATGACTTTCCCGGGCATATCGAATTCGGTGAAAGCCCGCCAAACCACCTCTTCCTCGAAATCTTTCGAGGTGGACGGACGTATTTCTGTCCGCTCCCTTATCAGCAACAACTCACCACCATGAGGATAGAGCCGTCTGCTTCATGGACCCTTTGGGTTTACCCTTTTAGACCCAGGGGTTCCTAGTTGCAAATGAACTAGACGTATTAATTCCGCCTCTGATAATTCAGCTACTTCATTTCTGGACAACCTTTTCAGGAGACCTTCATAATTCTCTCTAACAGCAAACAGGACTACACATCATGGCTGAATATTTCATTCCTGATCTACTGTCTAATTCATGGACCTTTGGGTCTACACTTCTAGACCCAGGGTTCCACCGTTGAATACGAATTAGACGAGTTAATTCCGCCTCTGACAATTCAGCTACTTCATTCTTGGATAACCTTTAAGGAGACAGCGATTACTTCTCTCCTACAGCAATCAGGACCACACGTCTACGGCTGAACATTCACTCCTGTTCTAAAATCAGCAATAATATTTGCCATGTCTGCAGCGACGCATATATTTCGCTCCGACATTTAGCTGCTGCGATTCTTTCTCAACTCGATACCTATTTCTTCCTTCCTACGAGACTTGCAGCATAAAGGTACCCTTTATTCTGGCTGCCATTAAACCTTCTTGAAAATCTTTCGATATCTCGTTCCGATTAATTTATTTTCCTTTAATTATAACGTGAAAGTAACCCGTTCCATCCCACCGTTATAGATATTCCTTTTTTTTTTTCATTTAAAGTTGAATACTTAGGTGAGTCAAAAATATCTGCCATATTTCGGAAGTATGTAAGGCACAATTCAGAAGTACTTGATGCTTTTTGCTAAGGTCATGATAATGACAAACCATACTGGACTGTATGATGTCCAGTTCACCTTGTTCTTTCTGAGTGCTAATCACCAGATTGCCTCAATGGCTAGGTGCATGACCTTGGGATCCATGATTTTAGGCCTACCTGACCTTGCATGATCATCAAAAATCTTTCAAACCAAGTGAAATATCTTGAACCATCTGATTACAAAAGCTTTGCAATATTTTGATACATGCGAGATTGCTGCTAGTGATCAAAGTAGATCAAGCTGTGAAAAGTACCTTCTGTGGTCAGTAGTGTCGTGATAGTTGGTATGCTGAGACGTTGTGCTTTGCTTCAATCCATGTATGATTTTTGCCCAGTCGGCTGGGGCTGTAGAATACACCGACTGCTTCTCTGCAGAGGGGTAAGACCCCCCCCAACGGGTGTCCTGGGTATGACACTAAACAATCTGATGGTGAGGTTCCAGCAATGCTGGAGCTTTGGGGAATGCAGAGTACCCCTTCATTGCCATTGCTCCCAGGTCCACTCTGGCCCGGAGTGGTAGCACCTGATAAGGGTCCTATCTATGGGTTAAATAGAATTAACAGCATACTTATGCTAAAATGAATTGTTTGAGTAAAACTGAATAGTTTGAAATAGAAATGATTTTTACAATTAAACCGTACTTATATTTAAACTAAGTGCTTATGCTTAACTGAATTATTTGAAATAGAACTGTTTTTCGACATTAAAACTGTATTTACACTTAACCGAATTGTTACATACAACTGCTTGAATAGTTAGAAATGGAAATGTTTTTGACAATTAAACGGTGTACTTATGCTAAACTGAATTGTTTTAAATAGAACAGATTATTTACATAAAAATGGATTTGGCGTTAAATAACCTACAAAGGTTGATATGCCATAAAACCCAACAAACCAAACCAATGTATGATTTGAAAGCCATGCGTCTAATTCGGGAACATGCTTTATGAGTTCGAACTGGGTAATGACCCCGTGGAAGCAACAAAAAACATTTTTTGTGCAATAGGTGAAAGTGTAGTTGATCACAGCTCGGGTTGCAAGATCCTCGATGGTCAGGAAGTGTCAAGTAGGCTTAAAATCACGGATTCTGAGGCTGTGCTCCAAGCCATTTAGGCAAATACAGCGAGCAGCACTCAGAGAGTATCAGATGAGCGCGGCATCTCACAGTCCAGTATGGTTTGTCACCTTCATGACCCCAGCAAAAGTCTCTGGAACTTCCGAATTGTGCTTCATCATACCAAAATATTGCATACCTCGTGACTCATCAAGAGAATTTCAACTTGATTTTAGTTGATTATTTTAAGTATAAAGCGCATTTAGAGAGAAATGTTTAACTTTGTTAATATAAAAACTTTTCGGTTTCTGAAAGTGTTAATTGCTCAACTGTTACATAAATTCAAACACAGTTATATACACTCGTTTTTACTGATATTAAACAGCTGATATGAGTCAGCAAGGGTGAGAAGGGTCAACCCTATTTTTGTTTGTGACTAAACAAAGGAATATTTTGGTTGACATTTTTCTTTCTTCTTTTGTTCAATGGCATATAAACCTTCGTGGGTTATTAAATACCAAAACCATCCTTGTAGAAAAACAGCAGTGATACTATTTAACCCATAGCTCGTGTAGATTCAGAAAATTGCAGCAGAGAAAACGTATAATGATTTAATATTTAGCCATGCTCAATTATGATAAACCATTCGTGATGAATTAACAACAACGTATCTTATTGCCTGAGTAAAGTTATCAGAATTTCATTCATATAAGAATGACATAAAATATAAAAAAGAGCTTAAAACGAGTTGTATGAAGTAATGTCCAATAGATATTTTTAGCAGAAGTTGAGAGTCCTTAATAGAATGAAAATTGTTGAGTGAAGACTTACGCCAGGGTGTGGTATCGTTCTCCATACGACACAAGGCTTGTTGGAGCGAAAGCCCTTCTGTCGAGAAACATAAGCACTTGTGCGTGCTTCTGGTTGTCGATAAGAGAGAGAGAGAGAGAGAGAGAGAAAGAGAGAGAGAGAGAGAGAGACTTTGGCAGGCGCTTCTTTGATTTGCTAAATGGTTACACACTCAAACAGTCATTACAAGTAATATTTGGAAAGCAAGGGATGTAATACAAAGTCAATTTGTAAAGCGGAGTCGAACAGATTGGAGTCTAACAAATTTGAATTTAGAATTTTCCTTCGCCTAGACCGGTTGCTCTACAAAGGTTAAAGAGCCAAGTCTACACTTCAATTTACCCATAGCTGGAGGGAGAATAGGTGCATTCTTGCCTTTCCCTTGGGTATTAACATTATGTGAAATGCAGTCTGCCCCATTTAAGATTTGAACTTGTGTCACCATGTCCATTTCTTGTTGACCAGTTGCAATACCCAGGTTAAAGAGCCCAATCTGCCCTACTCTTTACCCATAAAAAGTAGTTGGCGACCTTAGTCGAAGGCGACCTTAGTCGAAGGCAACCTTAGTCGACGGTGACCCGAAGGCTTCCTTTTCAGTAGCTACTACAACGAGGTATAGGCGAGGGCCCTACTCCATTAACTGGATTGCTCCACTTTACCCTTGATCCTTACCTTATAATGCTGAGCTGTTAAGCAAGGCAGAATCAAATAGCAATTTCTGAGTCTTTGGTATGACTCGACCTAGGATTGAACCCCGGTCTCCTGGACCATTGGCGAACATTCTACTCATTAGGCCAATTCCAGGTCGGATCATACCAAAGACTCAAAAATGGTACTTGATACCTCCTTTCTTAACACTCAGCATTAGAAGATACAGATCAAAGGTAAAGTGAAGCAACCCGGGGAATGGAATAGTGCCCTCCCCTACATTTCTGTGTAGTAGCTATTGAAAAGGGAGCCTTCGGGTCACCCTCGACTACGGTCGCCAACTTTATTTTTTTAATTTATTTATTTACCCATAGCTGGAGGGAGAATTGTTGGATGCATACCTCTTCTAGGGTATTAGCATTATGTGAAATGCAAACAGCCTTATCCAGGTTTTGAACTCAGGCCGTTGTATCCATTTCTCGTTGACCAGTTGCCATACCAATGTTAAAGAGCCCAGTTTGCCCAACAATTTACTCATAGCTGGAAAGAGAATAGTTGGATGCATACCTTTCCCATGGTATTAGCATTATGTGAAAAGCAAACAACCTCGTTCAGGATTTGAACTCGGATCATGTCCAACGACGATAACCGTTAGCTGACGAGTACATCCTCTCGCATATAACTCGAGAAGAAAAACTAATTTTTATTTAGTTGTTACTTGGCTGTCATCGTTAATTACAACAGAACACGTGTATTCTTAACTACTTGCATTTATTAATTAAATACACGTTTTTTTAAATGGTCTCTGTCTTTTCTATTTCTTTCGTTAAAAATTCCGATGAGGGGAGATAACTTCTTATAACTAACTAACTATTACAATAATGATCGTAGTTTTTATACAATCCAAATCTTAACTAGAACTATTCATAATCCTCTGGTACTCTATTTTCTTTAAAACAGGACAACTCACCCTTCATTTTTACTATCTTTATTTGCCACTATTCCGTATTTTTTCTGTGTCTACAACGAAGTAGGTAAATTTTTTAAGTATTCACAAATGTAAGTTGGGATGGGTTATCTGAAAATATTTAATTGCGTTGGACTAAACAAAAAGAAGATTTATACAGAACCTACATTCTTATTCTAAAGAAAAATCTAACACTATTTTCGACGAAGCATTAAAATAATCATTTTTTATCAGAAATAAGTGGTGCATTCTCTTCATAGGAATGGAAAAAAAGAAAAAAAAAAAAAGAAAAACATCTTTTCAAGAATGTTGTGGTCTTCAGATAAGACCAGTGGAAGAACAACTCAAACAACAGGTGATAGGTAAACGTTATTGTATTAGCAGAAAAAGGAAGTCATACAAAGGAAGTACTAGCCGTGTTCGGCTTGCAGTCTGTCTGTCAAATGTCTCGTAAGGAACGAGAAGTTGTCTCCCCCGAGCGAGCTAAGCTCGGAGAATATGGGCACCTCTGGTGGTGTAACGGTTAGATAGCTGGACTAGCTAACCTACGTGAGTGAGTTCGAGTCTCATTGGGCGCCCCGTTCATTCGGCCTTGTGCCAAATCAAAGCAAAGAGCTTTGTAAATTACTAAGCTTGGAGAATATGTTTAGGTTGGACGAGTCCATCTTTGGGGTATGGTAGGATATGTCCCCATAGCAAAGAATAAAACGTGAGTGTAAAGAACTAGAAAGTGAATTGAAATCAATAAACTTGCACGTCCCGGGCACATCCGACACCCTATCAATATTTTTTGGTTCATAGAGACTAATACGATAAAGTGTCTAGTGGCTTCTCCACTGATCCCAATAAAAGAAGTCATCTCTTCGACGTTACCAAACTCTCTAAATTGGCCTGGTCCTGAACTTATTGTATTTCTAAGTGCCAAAAACGGAGTTTTTGGTCTTTTGATGTTCTAGGTATTTTTTCTAGAGTCACAGACTTTTGGTCTGGAAATCCTGACCATTCAGATTCAGATATTATTCTTCATTATTGAGGACATTCCAATTGATATAACTCTGACTAGTTAAATAATTGGCTATAATGTCATAGTGAAAAAAAATAATCTAAAGATTGAATTGGATGATTCCATAAAAAATTGCAAGAAAAAAAATTAAGAGGGCAATTTGGGGAACTGTCGGATAAATTACTTAACAGAATTTGATCTGTATATAGATTTTGTATTAAAGAGGGAGGAAGAGGACTTGCCAACATTGAAGACAGCGTTGACGCATCGATACAACCACTCAAAGACTACATAGAAAAACACGAAGGAGGACTGATTACAGCCATCAGAAACGATACTGACAACACGATGGACAACAGAATGACAACTAGGAAACAAAAATGGGAAGAAAATCGACATGACTGGGTGGGCAAGGTGATCCACTGGGAGATGTGCAAGAAATTTAAGTTTGACCATGCGAAATGGTATATGCACAACCCTGCATCTGTCCTAGAAAATGACACACATAAACTCCTATGGGACTTTGACATTCACACGGAAGACCAGGCCAAATAATAATCAATAAAAAAAGTGAATTTGCAAAATTCTGGACTTTGCTGTCCCGGTTAACCACAGAATAAAACTGAAAGAATGTGAAAAGAATGTGAAAAGAATGTGGACCTTTTTAAGGAATTGAGAAAAAAACAAACAAACATGTAGGTGACAATTAAACCAATTGTGATTGGTGCTTTTGGTACAGTAACTAAAGGATTATTAAAGGGACAGAAGGACTTGGAATTTGGAGGATGAGTGGAGACCATCCAAAGTACAGCATTATTGAGAACGGCCAGAATACTGAGAAGAGTCCTGGAGACTTGAGGAGACTTGCTGTCACTCAATCTCCAGCGAAAGACCATCTGCTAACGCTGATGTGAAAAACTTGAGTAAATAATGATAATAATAAACGGCTTTATTGTATCTCTAGTTGTGTTAACAACCCGGATTTGTTGTCTGCTTGGGCGCTTATTCTTCTTCATACATTATTGGTATTTCTCAGACATTTGGACGTTGTATTCGTCCGATTCTGTCATTTTCCAGTTAGCACAAGGTAGCTAACTTACTGGTGTTCCCAAAGTGACACACCAGTTTACATCTTTCTGGTTTCCTTGCAGTGTGAAGTTATCTCGACGGCAATTTATTCTCTTGTTGAACATTTTAGATGGCAAAAATCAAAAACTATCTTTTAAATGCCAGATGTTTCGTTTGGAAAAGAATTTGTTTGAGGTGCTTGAGAAAATCAATGTCGTCACTGCCTTGTGGGCTCAAAGGAATCTATCGTTAAAGAGGAAAGCTGAAGTATTTTTTTATATTGTGTGGCAGTAAAAAAGGTCAGCCGTAAGTATATAGTGAAACTATAGTGTACTTCAAGTTGTGTGAAAAGGTGTTATACAACCTTTTAGAATGAAAAGCTTTTGCCGTATTGTTCGGTTTCCTTTTCTATTTTTTTAAAAGTGAAATCTTCCAACGTACTGAATAAATAAACTGAACTTAGATTTAAAAGTAGATATAAAGAAATCACATTTTCAAAAGCATCGTACACAAAAATATAAAAAGGCTTATGATAGAGAGAGAGAGAGAGAGAGAGAGAGAGAGAGAGAGAGAGAGAGAGAGAGATTGAATTACGAATTAGAAAAATGATCCATATTAATCATATTTGAATTATATACATTTAAAATTACTTACATTTATACATATACTTTTAACTATTGGCATTTATTGGGTTGGAAAAATGTTCGTTCTAAAACTGTTCGATGGCCTTAACAGAAGTTGGAATTTGGTTATAGTGGACTTCATTGTTAGCTGATGGTTTTCCCTTGAGTCTTGAGTGATAGCAAGTCTCCTCAAGTCTCCAGGACTCTTCTCAGTATTCTGACCGATCTCAATAATGCTGTAGTTTGGATGGCTTCTGCACGTCCTCTTATTTCCAAGTTCTCCAGTCCCTGTACCAATCCTTTGATGATTGTATCAAGACCACCAATTACAATTGGTAATACCATCACATGTTCCATGTTTTCTCAGTTCCCTTGCAAGGTCTAGGTACTTATCTCTCTTTTTGATTTTTTTTTTTTCAGTTTTAACCTGTGGTCAGCCAGGATAGCAAAGTCTACGATTTTGTAAGTTCTCTTTTTTGTTGTTGACTATCTCTCGGTCTGGTCGTCTGTCCGAGATTAGATGATCAGTTTCTATCTCAAAATCCCAGAGAAGTTAGTACATTTCATTCTCTAAGACGGATTCTGGGTTATGCATGTACCATTTGTCCGGCTGGTCAAATTTAAACTTGTTGCACAATTCCCTGGGAATTACCTTTCCCACCCAGTCGTGTCAAGTCTTGTACTCATTTTGCGCAATTTACTGCATTCACTTATTATATGATTGATCCTTTCGTGTCTATCACAACATAATCTACATTTGCTAATTTGTTGCGTCTTGTTTATTCTTGGTTTGACATAGTTAGTCCTTATGGCGTTGTTTTGTGCTGCTCTCAGAAAAGATTCACTTTTTCTTTTGAGATTTCCCTTTCATAGCCACGTCCAAGTTTTCTCGTGTGAGATTTCGCTTGTTTGTCGCTCGAAATGTCCATACAGTTGTTTGTCTTCTCATTTTTATTTTCAGGTTATTTTTGTTCTGTTGATGATTATGTTGTGTGAATTGTTTCTAGTGTTTCCTCCGCGCTTTTTTATGTAGTCTTCGAGTCGTCATATCGATGCATCAACGCTATTTCAAATGCTGACTGGTTTTCTTCCTCCTTTTCTTGAACAAATCAAACCAGACAAAAGACATTACCTTTTAACCTATAAAGCCTATTCTTATTATTCATTATTCTTTAAATTGAAAAATATTGATTTTATAAATAGATAGATCAATTAATAAATATGAATTATTTAAAAATTCATTAAAATTTATTGACTTATTTTTCTACTTAATGACATCTTTGAGAAAAAAAGTTAAAATCATTTTCAAATTAGAAAATATTTTTAAACAACAGCCAATCGAACGACATGTTATCAAGGAAACATTCAAATTTCATATAAACACGAAAGCTAATCTCATGGCGTCCCTAAGTCTATTAGTCTTGAAATGATTACGACCTAATGATTGCCTAAGATCGAAATCGGTTGAGATCAACATATTTATAGAATTTATTCAACAATATCTATGTATCTATTTTTTTTCGTTTATATTTTTTCTGTGTGTCTCTGTGTCTATCCGTCTGTGTGTGTGTATGTGTGTGTGCCTCTCTCTATTTCTCTTTATTTCTCTCTCTCTCTCTCTCTCTCTCTATATATATATATATATATATGTATATATATATATATAATGATCAAACTTACCTCAGGTAAAGCCACTATGTGCAAAGGGTTACAAAATGACAAATGTATATAATATAAGGACAGCAATGCAGAAATCGAATGCAGATAGGCAAAGACGCTTATTCACTTTCGACTTAAAAAAAGTGCATCTAGTATGGGGGAAATTGTTTTTAAAGAATGGATGTTGCTCGCTAGTAAAACGATTATTTACTGGAAAAAGGCTTTACTGGAAATTCACAAATACGTGAAACTAATCTATTCAAATCTGAACATCTTTGATAAAAAGTAGTGATAGAAGAGCAATATAATGGCTACATGACGAGAATTTTCGGAAATCTAAAAAACTATTTCTATTTTACTTTTACATATGGTCAAAGCAATATGGTTATTGTATATAGAAGGAGGTTTTTGATAAAATATTATTGCTCATTTCTCTATTATATGCTTTAAATTCTGCTTGAAATTCATCATTATAATAACTTCAGTTGTTACATTAAATTCTGGTAGTATGAATTTTGCGTGAATTTTAGGATAAAATAACTTCCTTCATTTATTTCATTTCAACTTTATGAATAAACTAGCTTAATCTATAAATATAGAAATAAAATAACATTCATATTATGATAATATCTGGTAATTATAAACTTTTCTGAATGCAATTTTTTTGCGATGTTTCTAACAGTCTAGTCGGCTGGGGCTGTTGAACTCACCAACTGTATCTCTGTGGAGGGAGTAAGACTTCCCCTCCACCTTATGAGAGTCCTGGATAGGACACTAAATCATCTGACGGTGAAGTTTCAATTATGGTACTTCGGGAAATGTGGAAAGAAAGCACATACTGCTAAAATTATTGCACTTTAGCGTTCAGTCGCATGATCTAACGATTAACCCTGGATAGTAGTCTCCGAAAAAGAATTGGTCCGAAAACAACGAACAAAGCAGAGGTACGGATACAAAGAAATAATAGAATTTGTTAGAAATAAAAAATAAAACAGTCTTACCTGTTCAAAAAAGTCCTTTAAAAAATGGAAGTCTTCACGGCAGTAGAATCTTTAGTTGAATAGCAGCAGCAGCAGCAGCAGCAATTGTAATTAAGAAAAAAATGTATTGAGACAGATTTCAGCGATTTGTTTTTTTAGAAAGTTCCTTTATGAAGAGTCTTGAAGGGGAGAACTCTAACAGCCTCCTGTTCAACATTCATAATTTTTGTGTTCATGGCATAGCAATTCCACGGAAGAAAACGTGAAAGAATTGCCCCCGTTCGGCAATTATAAATATCTCCTTTCTAAAAGGAGACTCAACAATTGAAAAAGGATACCTGATAGAACTCCATCAGGCTCTCAGTCAGCCTTTAAGATATTTTCCTATTCAGAGGAAAATTTCTTCACGCCACATGGTTCTTAGCGGTCAAGCGCAGAGCTCCTTTTTGAGCTGTCTACCCTCACCAAAATTTTCTTCCAAAAAGGTCCCACTTCTACGTCAAAAACGGTGTTAGTTCCGGTCACATCACTAATCCACTTCCTCCAGTGAAGGCGAAAAAGTCCTGTCAACACAAACCTCAATCATTCATAAAATAATTTCGATATTTTAGAATATATTGATATTACATATTCTGTATGGATTGTTCCTCATAAGTCTATTCTAAGACTTAATTTATATGAAAAAATTCTGTCTATCTATCTATCTATCTATCTATCTATGTGTGTATGTGTGTTTGTTTAACCAATCCCTCCATAGGAGTCGGATACGACCCAAGGTCCCCATTAACTTCTATGAAAACCCTATCTTCATTAGTTTCTATGAAGACTATCTCCATTACTTTTCATCATGTATCAATGGTATTACTAAATTACAACACACTGAATTGTAATAGACAAAATAATTTTTTTATTGTAAGGAGGAAATACTGTCTAGTTAATTGTTTGTTGTGTCTTACTCGTCTTTGTAAATAAACAAATGAAAAATGAAGGTGCAGGTTAAAAAGAAGAAAAAGAAAGAAAACAAAAATTTTGTACAGAATGTGTGACAAAAGTGAAAATCGTTGGAGCGAGGTTGTCTAATCAAATATCATTGGTAAGGACGAAGAATATGAAGTAGCCTAGCCAACAAACTGTCCAATTGGACTTCAACCTAATATTTTTCTAACTGAAGCAAAACCACCACCAAGGAATGAGGGAATGTTTGATATTTACACTATTGTCACTGGCTTATTGAATCGCAACCGATAAACTTCCTGTTCCGTTATAAAATATTGAAATATAATACAGGCACAATGGACAACAGCCACCGAAGCAACAAATTGCTGTCAAGTGTTATCTTTACGATATCGAATCAGTCTAAGAGGTACTTCATTGTATTAATATGGATATTTTGTAGAGTCAGAGGAGGACTGACAGAGAGCAAAATATACATTCTATGCTTTTCCTATGGGTATATTGATATGATTATAGTAGTAACAGTTTCTTTGTGAAGACCATATGCTAATGGTATTTGCCTCATCTTTTCTGTGTGCATGGAATAAAATGCCTTGGAGAAATCTACATACAAAAGTGTTGTCTGGAGTTTTTTTTTTTGCATGTACTCCTTCGATGATTCGCTGAATAATCAGAATCTGAGAAGTTGTGGATCGATTTCTCTGAAAGCCGTTTTGATTTTTTTCTAAGAACTTTCTTCACTTCAGGTTGGATATAATTAAAAAAAATGAAGTGACGCAGACAAGTAGACAGGCCAAAATGGAGGTGGTAGAGGATTTCCTTTAGGAGCCTGCCCCAGAAAAACTAGAGTTATTAAGAAAAGGAGAATTAATAGAGATAGGGGAGAAGCTAGAATTAGGCATAAAAAAGTTCAATGAGGAAAAATGAAATAATTAGAATCGTTACGGAGCATAAGATAGATGAGCATGTTTTTTGGAGAAGAGGCGTTAGATGACCTATCTATTAAATCAATAGACGTGTCGGCAGCGCAAATTGAACTTGAAAAAATGAGGATACAAGCTAAGTTGGAATAAGAACCGTTTCGGATCGAGCAAGAGACTAGGCTAAGAGAATTAAGCATCACAGTATGCTGTCCCCTTCAAAAGAAAATTGAGTCTAAGGTCTGAAGGCAGAATTATTGGACCTTTTTGCCGACAAGAGAAGCGTTGGCTCGGTCATTAGATTCAGTAAATGCCTCCGTTGACTCAACAGAAGAAAATTCGAGTTGAAACAGAAAGATATTCATCTCTAGGAGGATGAAGCGGTGGTATACTTCGTACAAGTCAGTCGTTATATCTTTCATACCCTTCTTTTTTTGGTTATAACATTGTCATTACTTGAATGCATGTTATTTTTGTTGCCTTAAATTCAATGTTTTCGATAAGCATAGGGGAAAATATGCAAAGCCGGATTTTGTAAATTTTATTTCTCTTGAAATAAATTACTTAGTGGGAACTGGTTGTTTTTGTTTTTAAGAAATATAGACACTCTTCTCTTTCAGGTTACAAAAGTTTGCTTTCCCTTTCCCCTTTTTTATCTTCTTTATTTTTATACCTTTCTCTCCCTCTTAGTTTAGCCAGACAGTTACTGCTAGATTTCTTGGGCTTGGCAGTGATAAAGTTTACTAGGTAATTTAGGTAGAGTTGTACTTTATAGCGACTAGCATTCGGATAAGTTTGTTAACTTTTCGTATGTTGGTTATGGTACTTTAAAGCTTGAAACTTAGCATATTTAGTGAATTGAGCACATTTCTAATAATAGGTTCACAAACAAATTTCTAATTGGGTTTCGCACTTCCAAGTGTCGGATGCACATTCACGGACACCATCTGTCTCTATTTATTATGGTACTAAAACTGTTATGATGTATTTATTTCGGTATGTGGATGCTGACTGAGTTATAACATTAACTAGACATCGGTTGATATTGGGTTATTGCTTTTATGAGTGTAAATAACTTACATACGATACTGCACCTCCCTGAAATTGAGTGGTTGTCTGCCCTTAGTTGCTCTAGTGCTCCTGATTACTCTCGGGAACCTGTAGTTTTTCTTAATTTCTTTTCTTGATGGTGGTCAAGGTCTAATTTCATTTTCTTCGTCAATTATTTCTAGCGGTCCATTATCACTTTCATCTATACCCTGCTCTGCTTCACAGTAGAACTTATATGTCTCCTTCTACATTTCATTTCCAAATTCTTCTTCCATTTCTACGTCTGTGGGTTCGATTCTTGATCTAAATTCATCCATATGGACCAGTACATGCTACCTATTTTTCTTTAGTATCGGTGTGTTATACCATTTTTATAATAGGAACTTTGCTTTTTCTATATTTGTTGATTCATCTTTTTTATAGGAAACCTTTTTGGGTTAAAATGATGTGGTTACAAGGACTGTTTTGTCTCCCTATTTTAACGCAGAAGGACAATTTTCTTCCTGTATGTGGAATCGTTCTGTAACTTAGAGGTAATCTAGGTAGGTAGGCTTCTATGCTTTCAGTAAATGGGGAAAATGCCTTTAACTCCATTTTCATAGTATAGAGGTGCCTGTGGTGCAATGGTTATCGTCGTAGGATATGGACACGGCGACACGAGTTCAAATCCTGGACCAGACTGATTGTATTTCACATAGCACTAATACCCTTGGGAAAGGTATGAATCCAAAATATTCTCCCTCCAGCTATGGGTAAATAGTAGGACAGACTAGGTTCTTCAGCCTTGGTGAGGCAACTAGTCTAGGAGAAGGAAAACTCTGAATTCAAACCTGTTAAACTCCGCTTAAAAAATGACCTTGTGTCATATCCTGCCCGAGCGGAGGGGTTGGTAAATATGAACTCCATTTTCATAGTTTGTACCATTCTTTTAGCTATCTCATTAGATTGTGGGTGGTATGGAGGTGTCTTGGATGTGATATATCCCATACATTTTAGCTACGAACAGATTCTCGACGCAAAATTCTGGTGCATGGTCTGTGACAATCGTTTTGTGTACACCGCTTCTTGAGAATGCTGTTCTCTTTACTTGTTTTACGGCTGTGGTTTTTTTCGGTCAGATACTTTGATTACCTCTCGTTATCTAAAAAATCAGTCCACTTGTATTTAGAATAAGCCTATATCATTGATGTGCGCATGATCCACGTGCACCTTAGTCTACGGTTCTTTATTTTTTTTTCAAATTTTTTAAAAATTCAGAACATTCATAATCTATTCTTTTGAATATCCCGGCCATCAGGCTTGCAATTTTAACCTTCTTTATGCTGCCGTTATGCTACAATGTACATCATCATATACACTCTTTAATTAGTCCTTTCTTAGGGTTTGTTGAGGTACTATTATGTACCTATTGCATATTATGCCCTTCTCTCTGGTCATTTTGTGTCCTTTCTTTGAAGGGTCTCTCTGCCATTGAACAATTGCCTCGCGTATTTCTCTTTATCCGTATATTTCCCAAGCATCTTGATTGATACAAGGTCTTGTGTTGTTTTTATTTTGAGTCGATTTAGAGGAAACGTAACCGGCTCATTGGCCTAGTGGGTAGAGTGTTCGCCAATGGTCCGGCAGACATGGGTTCAATCCCAGGTCACGTCATACTAAAGACTTTAAAAATGGTACTTGATACCTCCTTGCTTAACACTCAGCGATACAAGGTACGTATCAAGAGTAAAGTGGAGCAATCCAGGGAAAGGAGTAGCATCCTCCCCTACACCTCGGTGTAGTAGCTATTGAAAAAGGAGCCTTCTGGTCACCTTCGACGACGGTCGCCAACTACTACTCCGTTTCCACTCAGTGCAGGGTTTTGTCACTGCATTTTTGTGATTTTCTAACTTTTTCTTACCAAACCCTAGTCTGGATTGGGTATCTACATGTGGAATTGTATTCCTTTTTACGGGTATCATATCAAAATCAAATGGTATAAGTTTAATCACCCATCTAATCGATATTCTTTCTGCGTAACTTTGCGAACTGTTCTATCAGGTCACTCTATCTAGGTAGATACTTACTATAAAATTTGTAAGCCTCAAAAGGATTCCAATTCCTTTTTATTTTGTTATAAATAAATATTTCTTCAATATAATTTTTCATTATAAAACAAAATTTCAAAATTTAAGTAAATAAATAAATAAAATAAATATAAGTATTAATTTTTAAGAATAATTAAAAGGACATTTTTTATTGGTTGAGAATAAAAAGCTGTCTTTGTGTAAATATTAATTTTATAACTATAAATAAGCAGACGTTGTTTAAAAGACACGTATGACAAATAACGACACAGTCAACAAAAACTTTTCGACATGGAATGACGTCGCTTCAAATAACCAACGTTACACACCAAAAAAAGTAATGAAACTTCGAAGACAACTATTCTTTGAAAGAAAAGCAAACAAAGAACCTAAGCTAAGTATTAATCTAGTTGTGCTTTTATTTGGGTCTATATATGTATATCTGTGTATAAGTGCTTAAATATGTGCAATATAAATTTGACTTAGCTATGTGTTCACTTTTCTCATAAAACTTCACACAAAAAAGGTAAGTATTACGTTGGTTAATAATTAACATAAATATTTTATGTTAGATTAAATAAATTTTCCAATAATTTTTTAGTGTGGACATTTCTATTATTTTCTTGGTTAGTCTATCATCGTGTGATATTCCATCCTTTGATATCCTGAATATGATATCTTATCGCAGTTTACTTCGCATTTGTCCTTGTTTTTGGTCACAACTTCGTTTTGTTTCACGTCTTTAGTGAACGTCCTCGCACATATATCGTCCTGATATATTAAGATATTTTTCTATCTTTCCCAATAAATTTTTTTCAATTGATTTTTGAAAAATGTGACTCGAAATCTTCGTGCCAAACGGCAGACGATTTCACTTTCGTAAGCCCATCAGGGTATTTATAGTGGTGATTTCTTTGAATTTCTCATCATTTTCAATCTGTTTGTATGCTGTCTTTGGGTCTATTTTTCCAATATACTTAATTTTTCGAATTCATAGCCAGAAGTTTCAATATTTGGTAACGGAAACGAGTCTGAACATATTGTAATCTTCACGCATCAGAATTTTTATTGCTACGATCGGTGAAATCCAATTGCTACCAATTTGGGGAGCTTTTTCTATTATTCTGTTTCACCATTTTTAAAAATTTACTCACTACCATAGGAAGGATATGAATTGGTAATTTTCTAGATTCCACATAGCTTGGGTGATAGTTTTTATTTAAACAAATGTTCAACAGAAACCACTTAATAATCCTACGTTATTTTCTTCTGTTTTTTTTAGATAAATTAATGAGTTTTGTGGTGTCCATTTTCAACACGTCAATGTCTAATTGTGCATGATTGGACATGCACGTTACTACCGTGATGTAAATAATTTCGAAGCGCTTTTTTATTATTTCGAATGTCTCTTCAAAAGTGCCAATTACTTTAATTATAGTTTCATTCAATTGCTTCAACTGGAGATTGCTTTTTTCAATTTTGGTTTGCTTATTTTCTCCCAGATGTTTCTCGGTATTATAGTGATATTCCTCTCAGTGTTGACTTGAATGTGAAAAAACATGCCATTCAATTTCATTTTTTCTCTGATGGTGGTGGGTGTATTTATTGCATATATTTTTGCATTTTATGTTGGAGGATCTGTACCTTTTACCCTCTCTATTCTTCTTTTGCACTTGTATGCAACCTGAAAATGATCTTTCTTTTTCAGTTTGAATTTATTTTTCTTAGGGCTAGGCATTTATTTTTATTTCTTTCATTAGAAAACAACACATCATATCAAGATTTTTATCATAACAATGGCGTCACCGATTGTTTGATAAAAATCTTGATAAGATGTACTGGTATTTGTCGAGCGCCCCACGTACGCGCGAATTCGGCACTAAACCTTTCTTATTGTGGGTATCAGGCACAGGACCGTAGCCCACATATGCCCGAAGGTTCCGAAAATGCCTTGAGCTCCGTCAGCATTCTCCAAAAAAGGCGTCAGGCGTTAGGCGATAAACCTAGCCCCTCCGGAAAGAGTTAGAGCCTTGGGGGGATAGCCTTCTGAGACCCAAAGACACCGATCTCAGCCGGCACTCACGTCTGGCAGCCTCAACCGACTACCACCAAGTCAAGACATACCCGACCTGTGTACCAGCGAATATGGCCGACCGAAGTGTGTCCCAGTCCAGGGGGCTAGTACTACAAGTCAAAAAAGACAATACAGTCGCTGTGATATGATGTGCTGTTTTCCTACGAATTTTGGGTGGGTACTTTTATAGGTGCATCTAATTTACATCATCATTTTGTCGTGCCATCAGCACGGATATCCCTGAACCTCTCTCGCCATCCCTCCCTGTCGTTCATTGCTTTCGACTGGTCTTCAGGACTACACCCCGTATCTACACAGAGCTGCTGTATGTAGGTTCGAGCTGGTCGCCCTGCCTTTGCTCGTCCATGTAAAGGGTTACTCAGGAGTACATCACTGATGAACTCGTCCCTAATTCTCCAGCAGTGTCCCGCATGTCTGGTTCATCTAATTTTAATAGTTTTCGTGATGAGTGATTGATGGCCGTATAGCTGCTGCTTTTGTACCATATTCACAATTAACGCTATGTGCGAAATGGACATATAATGTTAATAACGATAGAACATAGGAATCTCGGAATTCGAAAACACGTGACGACTTCTTGTTCAGATACGAAACATTTTTATTAACTTTGAGTTAAAGGTTTCGACGTAAGGAGGAGAGACACAATCTTCTATGCTGTCTTATTCATTTGGCCCCCAACTCGAGTGGCCCCCATAGGGCGCAAGTTCGCCTCGCGTCTGCGAGCTCCAAAAGTCGATCCTTCTCGTTTGGCGTCTAGTACCCGACTCTCTTTCTCTTCAAATTCTCACACAAACCTCCGCGCGCTTCTGGTGCGTGACGTCACCCGCACCCTGTCACCTCGGTTCGTTTCGGACTATTATGACATCTGAGTGACACCTCCATCCGCCCGCGCGCACCTGCGTTAACACCTGCTTCAATGTTACACCTAACTAACCCATGTGCTGAGCCGAAAGGTTCTCAGCCTAACTAAACTCAAAGGCATGAACCGAAATCCCTCGGCTATTTTATAACACTTTGTAGGGTGTTGCTTCCAGGACTTGTTCAATATTTCTCGCAGCTTTCTTGTGTAGTTGCCGTCAAGCTAATTCTTCATCCGTTTAGTTAGCGCCCATGTAGTGCATCCATATAGTAGTATCGACACGACCGATGCTTGGAAGAAACTGCGTTTAATTTACATACGATATAATAAAAACAACCACTTCTACTCATTTCAGAATAGATTTTTTCCATTTAGAAATTTTGAAAAATTCGGTTTTGAGCAATATAATTTGATAAGAAAGCGTTTTTCTCAGTTGGGTAAGTTAATTTCCATATTTTACTTTAAAATCGTTTAGTAAAATAAACAGATAAAGAGATCAAATAAATAAAATAAAATAAAAAAATAGATAGATAAAAGCAAACAAATTAAAAGACCTAAAAACAATAAAACAAAAAGCAAAAAACAAAATTGACGAAAAAGATTGAAAATAATGATTATATTTTCCAGTATAACTAGCGATTGTTATACAGATAGCTTTTTAGTTATTAATTATAATAATTAATTATAATAATTAATTTTAATAACTTACTTGCCCTGATGAAGGTCTTATTACCGAAACTTTTAACGTTGGCAAATATTTCTACTAATGAAGACCTTATGTTTTTTCATGCCAATACATTTTTATACTGTCGGATTTATTTCCAGTTTTTCCCATATATATATATATATATATATATATATATATATATATATATATATAAACACAAAAAGGATATGTAAAAAGTGAAAATCAGTGTAATATTGTTATATTAACAGGCTGCACCCCCCAAAGAAGAACTTCCCCCAAAAGAATCCCCCCCCCAAAAAAAAACCACTTACAAATCCTTCATCAGACGATGACACAGTGGCAAAGCATGGTTTAGGCGGCAAAACATCTTTCGTAATAATATTTCACTTATTTTTATTTAAAAATTTTTTTAATATATACAATATTTATCAAATTTCGCACCATGTAAGATTTGAGTCACACACGAATCGAAACTCATGCGCGGCCATTGCAAAAAAAAAATGCTTAGGCCCTTCGGCGTTCCTCTTTTGAGGCACCGAGCAATAATTTCAGCTAAATTGGACCAGGAAAAAAAGGCCCCTGGAACCGAGCTAATATTTTTTTTTTACTCCCGGCAGGATGCACCTGAGCTAGAAATATAGTATAATATAGCTGCAGTTAATGCCCTTAAACGTTTTTCAAGTAATTATTTCCCTTGATATGTAAATTATTTCCCTTAGACTGCTTCATAGTTAAGATCTTTGTATTATTTTTTTGATATTTGTTTCGAACCAGGTAAAATTTGTACTTCAGTTCTTGATGTAAAGTAAAAAATAGTTTTACAATCAAATATCAATAGTCATATCTCTTTCTTTGTCATAGGATTTCTCTTTAGTATAATTTATGCTTTTTAAAGACCCGAAGCTCCCCAATGACCCAAGCAAAACACATCACTAACGGCACCACCCGGCACCCAAATGTAGTAAAACGTATATTTAAAGGGTTGGTAAATAGTCAAAATTAAAAAAAAAGTTTTCTTTTTTAATAACTTTTAAAAAGATAAACGCGGGAGAATTTTTTTGGTAATTTGTTTACATCTTAAACTATATATTAAATTAACCTATTGCAATTTTAATGATATAAATATTATATTGTATATAATGTTTCTTACTTAATGATATGAAGAATCTACTTTTCAGTGATGACGGAGAAAGAAACTAAAAAAGGAGACACCATTCTAAAGCAATCAATGGGTCACTCACCCAAATGGATGACCACAACCGGCCTCCCTATAGAGAAAAGCTTATAATGATCATGTCAACATAAAATAAAATAAAATAAAATAAACCTCCATAAATCGGAAACTTATTCACGTTTTGGTTTCTTTGCTTAATGGCATATCATTCTTCGAGGGTTATTTAATGCCAAAGCCATCCTTGTAGAAGAACAGTAGTGGTACTATTTTACCAATAGCGGGATGGTGGTGGTGGTGGTAAGATTTAGTTTTTTTTTTTTTTTGTTTAATGGCATATCAAGCTTCATGAGTTATTTAATGCCAAAGTCATCCTTGTAGAAGAACAGTAGTGGTACTATTTTACCAATAGCGGGATGGTGGTGGTGGTAAGATTTAGTTTTTTTTTTTTTGTTTAATGGTATATCAAGCTTCATGAGTTATTTAATGCCAAAGTCATCCTTGTAGAAGAACAGTAGTGGTACTATTTTACCAATAGCGGGATGGTGGTGGTGGTAAGATTTAGTTTTTTTTTTTTTTTTTTAATGGCATATCAAGCTTCATGAGTTATTTAATGCCAAAGTCATCCTTGTAGAAGAACAGTAGTGTTACTATTCAACCCATGCCTGGGGATATAAAGACGTCATATCTTTCCCAAGGGTATTAGCCCAAAAGTGTATGTAATCATTCTACTGGAATTTGAAGTTGCTTGCTACGATGTCATAGTCCAGCATATAGGCCTCTATGCCATAAAAACTCTCCCCAGTCATCATATATAATCTGTGTTCAAAGTAAACATTTCTGTCTGAAGAAAAAGCTTGAAAGCTCTTAGAGGTGAAAATAAAACAGGAACAATGTATTTTTTTAGTGGAGGTGCCCGTGGTGCAATGGTTATCGTCGCAGGATATGGACACGGCGACACGAGTTCAAATCCTGGACGAGACTGATTGCATTTCACATAGCACTAATACCCTTGGGAAAGGTATGAATCCAAAATATTCTCCCTCCAGCTATGGGTAAATAGGTTCTTCAGCCTTGGTGAGACAACTAGTCTAGGAGAAGGAAAACTCTGAATTCAAACCTGTTAAACTCTGCTTAAAAAATGATCTTGTGTCA